>PVJA010021076.1:0-36081 GCA_004027025.1 Myocastor coypus
TTGTATGAATAGTTTCATAATTATTAGAATTGTGAAGTAATGTAAATGTTGTGGAAGAAAGGTGATATGTAACTATAAATCATGCTGTGGACTAAAATTCTCTGCATTTAGCATAGAACTTTGAATTTTATTACATAAGTGTTTAATGGGTCCTTCTGCATTAAAAAACTGGTAAAGAGATAGATGCTATGCTAAAAAGTTAGAATTCGTTGGGGTATGTTTGAGGTTTTATTAACGAGTTATTAATTTTCCATTTTGTAGCCCACTCATAACTTCATTGAATGTAATTGTATGTGTCTAATAAACTCTTTAAATGCTAGAGGTATTATATTGGTAGATTCTGGAAGCCCTTACTTATAAGACAGAAGCAATTTTCTAAATTTGGTAGCAGTTTGAAAATGAGCACCAAAAATGTAAAATTGCATGATCCTTTTTCATTAATTTTTTTTTGCAAAGTTATGTGCTAGCAAAATGCTGGAAATTGCTGTTCTTTTCCTGTAGCTTGGTATAAATGACTTAGATGAAGTATATGTATGTGATATGATGTATGTATACCTGTGGCTAAACTGCTAATGGGCAAGATTGTTGGTTCTTCTGATCCTGAACATACATCACATCCATCCTGTGATTATTTTTTGTGAAGAGCTGTTGCTGATGGGATATTCTTTCTCAGATGCACCACCAGTGTAAAGCTCTTCTGAGAAAGAACAGCCTTCCTCCTTGGTCCCATGCCAGACTGGTTTGTTGGCTTCAGTTGTTTTTTAGTGCTCCACAGCTGTGCCACACTGTGGCTTTAATTAGGAAAACTATTTTGTGTCCCATTTTCTTGTAATTACTAGCTTGTTTTCCTTTGCTTTCTTGTGTCAACCTCCATGTTGTTTTGTGATGAACACCCACTTTAGAAATGGCAGAGCTTAGAAGATCCTTCAGCAAATTGTTCTAGGATAGGGCCATATTTCTGTTTGTTTTGTACTAGTGGCATGTGCAGATGCATTGTAACTACTCTTTGATTATGATAGTCATTAATTCACTCCTGTAAAAACAATATGCCTGTTAGTGTGGGGCACCCGAGGCTCAGTGGAGGTTTAGTACATTACCTTCCCTCCCTTGGTCTTTTAGTTGTGAAGAAGCTATTTTCTAGCACAGCATGACTGCTAAGATGTGTATGGTACTGCTATCTCCAATAGAGGAGAGTAGACCTTTGCCTTTGTTCATTTGCTCGTAAGTCAAGGAGGCATAGACTTTTAGAATTAGTGTTCAGATTCACAGACCCTACATATGTGTTCTTATGTAAAAAGATTATCTGCAATACTAAAACAAGGGGAAAGCTGTTTAATTGTCAGTACTTTGTAAGGAGACAAAAGTTATGGCACTATTGGCTAAATTTATTAAAATGGAACAATTAAGAAAATTTTCATACAAATAAAAAATCACGTCAAAGTTTCCATTTTTGAAAAGCTGGATCATTTGTGACTAAGACCTTAGATATGTAATTCTGCATTGAAAACAAATACTTATTTGGCATTAAATGAGACTTGGAGAAAAGGATGTGGTTTTATGGTCCATCTTTAACTGTTCACAATGGATCTCTTTAAAGGTCCTAGAACCTTTGAGCCTCAGTTACCTCATTTATACATTGGCAAAAATACCTACCTCACAGGGTTGTTGTGAGGATTCAATGAGATAATGTATGTAGAATGCACTTCGTGGATTGTAAAGTGCTACACAAATGTTAGTTGTTGTTGCTGCTGCTGTATCTGAGCTGTTTTGAGTTTTACTTTCTTTTTCCCCTTCAGAAATAGTCTAATAAACCTCCAGGATTTTTCTGTTACAGTATATTAGTTGGTAAAACTTTGAATAAACAGTTTTATTACAACATTAAAAAAAATACCAGCTTAAACAAGGGAACCATATAAACTGGTTATGGTGTCATGGCAGGTTCCTTTCAGGGAGGAATTAAGGAGCAGGTGGCCTTTTCTAGGTCTGTACTGAAGGTTTCTTTTCTTTCCTCACATTTATTAGTGTACACTGCTTACACAGGTGGATGTGTTTCCTTCTGGCAGACAGAGACACACATATAACATAGGCATATAATTACCTCCTTCCCTCCCTTGGCCCTGTGCTTCCCCCTGCATACTGAAGTTTTCCACACAACCTGGCAAATCAAGAGCACAAATGTGTAACCAGATGTCCATGCCATGGGCATGTGCTAGATAAGAAGCTAAATATGAAATGGGGTCTGCATTTCACACTTGCAGAGGAGGCACTTAACCACGGTGACTATGAAACCAGATCTTTATTTAGAAGAAGCTGGTAACCCTGGAAGCAAATCAATAGGTCTTATCTTTATTCCAGGCTGAGCAGCAACACCTGCACCTACTAAGTAATTATGAAACTAAATATTCTGTATTAGTTTCCAGGCATACGTTTCCTGCAGTCTTGTAGGAAAAACTGCCTGTTTTGTGAAGAAGCCAAACTTCCTGCATGCCATGGTTTGAATGGGATGTATGCATCTTGCTTAAATTCCTATGTTGAAATGTAATGATTAAAGGTGGATCTTTCAAAGGTCATGGGCAAGAGCCCTTCAGATTGGGGCTGGAGACCTTATAAGAAATGTGGAGCAAGCTAATCACCCCGTTTCCCCTTCACCTGCATCTAAGGACACAGCAGAAGGCGTCAGCTGGGAAGCAGAGAGACAGCTCTCACAGGACTCTGGGTCTGCAGGCACCTTGACCTTGAACTTCCCAGGCTTCAGAATTGGGAGAAATGTCTGTTGTTCACAAATTACCCAGGCTGTGGTATTTTACTACCATAACAGAAACAGACTAAGACATTGCATCATTCAGTGGAGAGTTTTTTTCTTTTCTTTTTTCCCTTCCTTCCTTCTTTTTTTTTTTTTTTTTTTTTGTATTTTCAGGGAAGGGTCTACAGGGTATTCAGGGTCTCACTACTAGATTGGACTCATAGTGATCCGTCTGTTTATAGCCTCCCTGTAAACAGGGATTATAGGCATACACCACCATGCTCAGTCTCAATTGAGTCTCAGTGGGCCCTGAGGGTGGGGCTGGCACTGCAAGCCCGGGGTTGAACCCCCAGGCTCTTGCACTCCTTGCAGGTGCTTTAATATGCTGAGCTATTTGGCCGGCCAGCTTTTTTTTTTTTTTTTTAAGGAAGATTAACTTTTTGTTTTTTGGTTATGTACTGTATGTAAATAAGTTTCTATCCCTTCTAAACTCTTGTGAATTAACTGAAAAATCTACCTTATGTAACAGCTATGTAAGTCCGTTTAGGACCATGAATAGCGAACAGCTCTAAACCACTTATTTTGGCCCTGGCTATGTGGAAAGAGCCCTGGCTCCTCCTGAAGGGAAGGAACTTCAGTCTGACCATACACATTGCTCTGGGCAGTGGCACAAGCTTATTTGTTTCATTCTGACATCAGGTCCCCCCGGTGATCCTTTGAAGTGGGACTACTCTAATCCCTGTTTTATTGGTGAAATGGGTCATTGCCCATTTTTGCAGATCTGGGAAAACTGACATCAGGACTGTGATCAGAAACCCAAGGTGGCAGAGACAATACTCCCAACAGGTCTTTTAGCTCTAGCCTGTGTTTTGAAAGGAACTATTCCTCCAAAGAAAAGAGCAACAGGGAAAACGGGTAAGAAAAATAAAATGTGATACTCTTTACACAGCATCCTGAGGTATTGGTCTATGGACTCAGGGTAATGATCTGTCACATGCAGGGAGCATGAGAGTCCCTGTGCACAGTGATCCCCTATTCAGCTGACCCCAACTCCCCCCACCTAGCTCCTGACTCAGCCATGTTTCTCCTGCAACTTCCCTTCGAGGAGAAAAAGTCTGCTGTAGAATTGTGCAGAATTCACCCCACAAGTCTGCTTTATGTACTTTCCTTGGGAATCTGGGAAAATTGAGCCCCAAATACCAGTTATCCCACAGCTTGGGAAGCTTGTGACTTTCAGGACTTTGAGCCTTCTGGCTCATGAGTGCTGTCACATTTGCACCCTTGCCTGGGTGGACTCCTGTCTCCTCTGTCACCATGACCACACGCTGAAACTAAACAAACAATGCATATATTCAGGAAGGCTTACCTTTTTATCAGTGCCATTTTTCCAGTATTGCACATTATAAGCCCATGAGTCATAAATATTCCTCATGGTCCATGTAGAGGGCTCATTCTCAATTTGAGGGGCTAAGAAACGCATCTGTAAAGAATCAGCAAGTGGTTCTATGTGCACTAGAGGAGGTCCAATAACAGCTAAGCATAAGAACAAAGAAAAATGATCAGAACTACATTTGTACAAGCTTTACTTCAGTGTTAAGTGTTCACAACTGTGCAAGATAATTAGTTTATGGCAGTACACTGCTGTCAGCAGAGCACTGCTATGACACGTACTGAAGTGGCTAAGAAGGGCAGGGGGGTTTGATTTCCTTAAAAAAGTGCGGATAACCTTTATTAATCAATTTAGCCCATTCATGTGGATTATAATTTCCAATATATTTATAAAGCAATACTACTGTGTTATTTTGTGCTGTTTGTAAAGACTGCTTTTTAAAAATTAATTTTATTGGCTCCTTCTCCTTTTCTCCTGCTTTTTCTTGAGCCTAAATTTTCTTTTCCTTCATGAGTTGGAGGCTGAAGCCTGGTATTTTTATTACCCTTACTGATTACTTTTACATGGTTTACATATGTAATTCCTCTTACTTCTCTCTCAGCAGGTGCTCATGTGGCTGTCCCCTTTACTAACTTTGGATCCCTGCTTAGATGTCATAGACTGTCCTCAGAGACACATTGGGTGACAAGAGACAGGCTCTGAGGACAGTCTATGACATCCAAGTGTGGCCCTTTCTCTTGCTGTCTTACTAGCCTGTTTTGGTTTTCTTGAAAACTACAATCACAATCGCAGCCTGTCATAAAATACGTATCCATTTGTTTATTATTGCTTCTCTGATGAGAATATGCATTTTAGTCTTCTTTGCTATTGTGGTTTCAACACCAACAAGGTGACTGGCACACAGTAGGTAGTCAATCATATCACAGATGGAGTTCTGGGAAACTGAGCTGTTTGAGTTATGTCTTGTATTTTCCTGTGGCCCTGATTTTTTTGGGGGGACGGACTGCTAATGAATCCCTTCCCACCATTCTAATCTGGTCTAAAAACTGAACAAAACAACTTGTCAGATTTTTTTCAAGCAAGTCTGGGCTTTCCATGATACCAAATGACTAAAATATATAAACTTCCAGAGGTAACTGTCTGACACAGGGCAGGTGTTGGTCAGAGCCTGGACATAGGAACCTGAGTATGAAGCCTTGTTCTCCCATTTGCTACTTGTGTGAACTTTCAACAAGCTACTTAGCTTTGGTTTCTAAAGGAAATTTTCTCAGATGGGCTAAAGGTTGGGTTCATTGTTTTTTAATGCAGGATTTTGCTATATGGGTCTTGAACTCCCTGTGTAGCCCTAGTTGAACTTGAATTCACAGGGTGGTCTCCTGCCTCAGCCTCCCAAGTGCTGGGATTATAGGTGTGTGTCAACTATTATCGGCTTCAATGTTCTTCCACCTTAACACATTTTCAACATATGATAATGTTAAATGGATGCAGCCCCACTGTAAGTCAAGGAGCATGTGCAGTATGCTTTGAAGACTTGACTATTATGAATCTGTATTTTTTGTATGTTTCCCAAAGAAACCTCTAGAAAAGATTATGTAGCTTTGATGATTTCTGACTCCAGAAATAAGAATTCGTTGTTGCTGAGTTTCTTTGCTGTAATGCTTCATTCTCCACCAGCAAGATGCTACTGTGAGAACCATGAGGGACTGGGGCAGGGGACTGACAAAATGACCTCTCCCCAGAGAAAGTCCTTTCAGTGCTCCTCCCACTGTTCTTTGGAGGGCTGCACTTGAGTTTTGTTGCAGAGGCTCTTGTCACTTCTAAATCCTTCTAACTTACATGTTGGTTTAATTCAGTTTTACTTCCCAATGTCCAAATTATGTTCATTTTGGAGCTTCCAGCTGCACCCTATGGCCTTCTGATTTATCCTGGGAGAGTCCGAAGTCTCCAATACAGCCTGACCCAACCAGTCAGTGTCCCTCCCTCGGGTCCCACTCCTGGGCATGGCTGCTGTCTGCATTGGGCTTTCTCGCCTCCATGCCTGCCTTTATTCTTTTCCTTTTCATGTCATACTTCTTTGGTGAAGTCACAGTTCCAAAATGACTTCCTCCCCCAAAATCATCACCTGAATCCTTTTTGTTCCTCTCAGTAACCATGCTCATTCATTCCTTCAAGGCAACAAAGTTATCAAATTTATAGTTAATTATCTTACTGATGAAGCCCCATGCATGCTAGGCAAGTGCTCTACCTATAGTTACACCCTTTTTAAAGATTTCAGACAAGTTTTCACCAAGTTTCCCAGGTGAACCCCAAGTTTGCAATCCTTCTGTCTCAGCCTCTTGAGTAGCTGGCACAATAGGCATGTCCCACTCAGCCTGACTGCCTGTCAACTTCCTTAAGACCATAGCTCACTCTGCTAGATCCCCTCAGACACTTGTGCAAGGCCACTCATTTCACAGGCACTCAAAGAATTCTTGTGGATGGACCAACCACTGTGGGGGAAAACCCAAGACAAGATGATGACATACAACACAATGAAAAATAAAATAGCTTACTGTCCTTCACGGGGTAGAAAGTGATGTTTACCCAGTCCGAATGCTCATCCTCAAACTCTGCTCTGACTCTTAAGGTGTGGTCACCATACTTGGAAAGACTTGAGAAATCACATTCCATGGAGGTAGTGTTTTTGCATACTTCTTGGAATTTCTTATAACTATAAAACCAGAAATACAAAATCACAAGAGCTCTAACTTTACTCTCCTGAGGCTGACTGATGTTTTATACCCTCTGCTACCAAAGACTAGTGGACATTAATGAGAGAAATGTAAAGTAGTTCCTAATAATCTATCTTGATCAACAGAACGCATAATTCACATTAGCATTTCCCAAACTGTATGCCATTAATGATCCTTGGGTATCATAAGCCACATAAAAATAATGTATCACATGGTCAAATAATTTTGGGGAGAATTGAGCATAAAAATAGGGAGCTTTTAAAATTTTTATTAGTATGATTAAACATGACATATTTCAATTCTTTCCTCATTCCTTTCCTTTTCCCTTCCTACTTCTTCCATCCTTTGGTCCCCCTTCCTTTCCAAAAGATCTCTAAAAAAAAGAAACAAGACAGCTTCACAACAGAACTGCTGAGGGACATTACTATCCTAAGAAGCACCTCTGAAGAAGAGTTGACTTTTTTTTCCTTGTTTCAGAACTTTTGTTTGTTTATTTATTTATTTTTATGGCTGGCTCAGCCTGCCCTGAGGGCAGGGCTGGCACAGAATGTGGTGCCGGGGGATCAAACCGCGGTCCCTGCAGCCGCCTAAGCTTTCCTAAGCAGGCACTTTAGACCACTGAGCCATCCTGCCAGGCCCGAGAGTTAACTTTTTAACACACTTGACAAAGGAAGCTTTCTTCCTTGATTGTGTATTTCTTTTTTTTTTTTTTTCACACTATGCTTTTTTTAAAATTTAATTTTATTTATTCATTTATTTTTCTTGTTTCAGAACTTTGTTTATTTATTTATTTTTATGGCCGGCTCAGCCTACCCTGAGAGCAGGGCTGGCGCAGCATGTGGTGCCGGGGATGTCCCTGCAGCTGCCCAAGCTTTCCTAAGCAGGCGCCTTAGACCACTGAGACATTCTGATGGGCCCTAATTGTGTACTTCTTAAAGCAGTGGGACATAGTTTGTGACATAGTGATACTGTCTATTGCCGAAAGTCAGTAGGCACAATTGAGATATTATTATTTCACAATCTGTTTTTTCCATTTAATGTACCACAAACATTCTGTTAATCAATCAGCTCTTCATGGCTGCCTAACACCCCATTACCTGGGAACTCCAGTGGTCATTTCACTAGAGAGTTTCCTAACACGTGGTCATTCTTCATTTAAACCAGTTCCTGAGTTGTTGCCTGACATACAGGCAACAAAAGCCATTTCATAATAACTTCTTTTTTCACTATTATTGAATTTATAAATATTTTTTCTCCACAATTAAACAGGTAATATGACTCATTCTTCATATTTACATGAAATTATTGGTTATTTCCATGTTGAGGGCACCAAGCTCTGAAGTGACCCACCTGGCTACACCAGCCCCAAAGCACGCACATTACAGAGAGTTCATGTTGTGCAATGGCTCAGGCTAAATTCTAAGCAAACTTTTATGGAGCCACAGAAGAGCAATGAAGGCTTTCCAGATTGATTTCTTCACCAAGGCTATGCCCAGCACATGCTATGTTCTACTTATAGTTCCTGAGGAAGAAACCAAGGGGCCCTGGCACAGACTCTAGGTTGACACCTCTTGTTGCCCCACACCAAGTCACAGGGACCCCACCTCTAAAAGATGACACCCTAAACCAAGCTCGGCTGCTGCAGGGGTAGTTCAGGCACAGAGACACAGAAGTTAATTACAGGGAAGAGAGACAGAGAGCAGTGCTGTGGTAGGTTTCAGTTTGTCCCCCTCTGAAACTCTTGTGGGAGTCTAGTTTCCATCATGAGGTACAACGAAGGTGGAAATTTAGCCTCAGTATCTTCTGGAGGGGTTAGATCTGAGCGGAGCCCCACTGAATACTGGTGGCTTTATAAGAAGACAGAGACATGGGTGTGCACACATGTTACTTGTCCCTCACTGTGTGATGCCCTTCACTGCCCTGGGACACACCCACCAAGAAGGCTATCAACAGATGCAGATTCTCAGCCTTGGATCTCCATAGCTGTGAGGCAAAAATAAGCCCCTTCCCTTTATGAAGTACCCACCTTCAGGTTTTTGCTATAGTAATGAAAAACTGATTGATACAAGAGGGAAGTTAATTTTTCATGGTGAAATGTCTATTTTTATTTGATGGAGTAGAGAAAACAGAGAGGAACTAATAGAAACATACCATCAGAAAAAAATAAGTTATTGAGTGACCCTTCAATTGTTATACTCTGGACAACTGACTGGCTGAAAGTACCGCATCAGTGTTAAAGGTTTTTGAATTATACTGTATGATGTTCTTATAAAATATTATATAAAATTGGAATATTAAGGGGCAAAGGGCACAATGTATAAGAAAGGAGGGGAAAGGGAAAAATGTAGCAGACAGTAACAACTGGTGAATTTGGGTATAGGATATCTGTAAGATTTTAGTAAATACTTGAAATTTTGAAATGTTTCTATAACGGGTCATGGTGAAGTTTCACTCTGGCTGTGGGATCTGCCCTGGGGCCTGGTGGTGCACACTTGGAGGTGTGTCCTGGGGGGTGCATGCCCCTGTGCAGTACAGTTCATCCGTGCCACGGGAGGCTGCAGGTGGTGTAGCAACAAGGGCCTTCCTGACCCTTGCTGGGCGCCCTTGTCTGGTCTTCACCCCTTCTGCTGTGGCTCTGTTCCTTTGCTTTGTTACCTGGTCACCATGAATGAAGCAGCTTTCTTTCACTGGGCCCTTCCACTAAGCCACTTCTGTATATTGAAGCTAGCCTACACCATGGACTGAGACCGTGAGCAACCTAACCCTTACCTCCTTTATTTGAAGTCAGCATTATGTCTTGGCCATAAGAAAGCTACCTAATATGGACGTTAATATGAAATTATTTTAAGCCCCAACAAAAAATTTAAAACCCAATATGTACACAAGGGGAGCAGGCGTGCCAGCTCATCAGCCTTAGGACTCCTGCTGCCATGTGCACCTGGTATAGAGGTGTCTCCATCCACCTTGACAAATGGTGATAGGCCACCAGGAGCGGGGACGTGTGGACTTCCTTCACTAGGGAAATAGGGACAGGTAGGACAGTCCTGCTGAGATAATTGTCTAGGCTGATAGTCACTCTCCCTTTAGACTCTGCTGCTACCAAACAGTAGAGCTTTTGCCAGCCAACAGCTATCTGCCTTCCAGTTCCAGAGGCAGCTTCAGGGACACTGCATGCACCCTGTGCAGTACAGTTCATCTGTACCACTGGAGGCCGCAGGTGGTGTGGCAGCAAGGGTCTTCCTGACTGCTTTGTGGCCCTTGCTTTTCTGCACAGCTTCCACTGTACACTGTACACTGTTGGCTCCTACCAGCATAAGTCCAGTTATTGCAAATGACAACAGCAACATTTTGCTCTTAAATGACAATTATGACAGATGAACTAGGTTCCATGTAGCGCCAGGCTATTACTGTGGCTAATTCCATCTGCACACATGATAAAATATCTGTATCTAGCCATAACCCTATAATAAACAAACCACAAAGGAATACAATAAAAAAAAAAAGCTAACCACAAGAATGCTGGACAGAGAAAAAGGTCAGTAAGGAGGCTCCCCTGGGCTGTCACAGTCACACAGGTGACCCAGTCACATTTTTTCCCTCCTGTGGCCCAGCCCAGTGACTAGTCTAGGACACCATACTCTTGCAGCTTCCTGCCAAGAGGCTCAAAGACTCACCTATGGTACTGAGCTGTAAAAGTCAGGTTCCCTTTGGGAAAAGCAGGTGAGTCCCACTGTAGAATGTTCTTGAAATTAACTGAATTCATTCTGACATTTTCAGGAGGTGGCACTACTCCCAATGCTGTAAAAAATAAAGGTAAACATTTTCAACCATTTTTCCTCTAAAAGGCTTCCCAAGACAGTGGCCACATCCACCACTTGGGTTTCCCTCATAGCTCTGTATTACTCACTCAGTGGGTGGGGAGCACATGAACTGACCATGCTGAATTTTATTTGAATAGCTATAAAAATAAATTTCCAGGTAAAGGACAGGTGTGAAGCAAGAGTAAAGTAGGGCAAGTGTTGGTGATTAGGATGTGGCTGTTAGTAGAAAGTGCAGTGGGGACAGTGGAACTCAGACACATTTCCAGAGATATAAACTCTTGATTTAGTGACAGATTTGATGTGGAGGAATCTAAGGTTACCGTTCATTTCTGGCTTAAGCACTTGGTATTCTGCTTACAGCTGGCCAGGAAGCCCCAGGCCCATTTTTAGCTGTTTTAGATTGGAGATGCTTGAGAAATGTCCCAGTAGGGATGTTAGGGACATATGTGGATGAATAAGCCCTGAGTTAATACAGAGGGCAGATCTGAACAAAAACACAAAGTACTTTTAAGCTTTTAAACAGGAGTGTAGACTGGTGAAAACACTATGGAAATCAGTGTGGAGAGTTCTCAAAAGACTAGGAATAGAGATCCTGTTCGACCCAGCTATTGCCCTTCTGAGTATTTTTCCAGAAGAATTAAAACCATCATACCACAGTGATATATGTGCATCCATGTTTATAGCAGCACAATTTGTCATAGCTAAATCTTGGAGACAACCCAAATGCCCATCAACTGAGGAATGGACAAAAAAGATGTGGTATTTTATACAGTGGAATATTATTCAATTATAAAGAAAGATGAATTTGAGGCTTTTATAGGTAAATGGATGCAACTAGAGACCATACTCGTAAGTGAAATTAAGCAGACTCACATGTGTAAACATCATACTGGATAATAAACTGAAAGAATAAATAAGGTCTAAAAGGTATAATAGTGTGAAAGAGAAAGAAACTGCTCAAAAGGAAAGAATAACAGGGATGGGGAAAGCAAAAAAGAAGGGAAATACACACACACACACACACACACACACACACACACTAGCTAAGATGTTGTAGTAATTTCTATTAATTTATTGAAAGGAACAGTTAGCCCTTACACTGTTTGATCAATTTTACATGCCACCATCTGATAATCTGAGCGACTACTTTGAAGATGGCAATATGCAATATGACCATTGTTAATTTCCTTATGATCTTGTTTTAAAATTCTGACTCATTTTTATTTTTTAAATTCTCTTTTAACAAATTAAAAAATTATAAACAAAACATAAAAACATCATCTCATAACCACCACCTGTCACTCAACAGGTACCAAAATACGTATGAGAAAAAGTTATGGGCCTATTGTAATGCTCGGCTTCCCAGAAAAGGATAGTGTAGAATGAGGAGAACTTTACAATCCATAATTTCTATTTTTATAAAAATTCTCTTTTAAAAATTGAGAAGCAGAATTTAGATTTCAGGGTGCAGAAGACTGAAGAAAATGGTGAGACAGTATTGGAGAAGAGGGGGTGGTGGGGAGGGGGTCAAAGAAGGGTCGGCCTGTGTGGAGGATATGGGGGGTGAGTGAATGAGTGAGTGAGTGAGAGTGTATGTGTGATTGGGCCTTCTCCCGACTGCAGGGGCGTCTGAGGCGGTCGTAAAGGGAAGGAAAACAACTTTCATTAGAGCGCTCCGGCAATACCCCCATCCCCACGAGTTTACAGTTTAGGGTGCCCGGGGTGGGGCTTCTGTTCCCGGAGGATCAGGCAGGCGAAATCTCTTGCCCCTAGGCCCGACAGGGCACACCGTCATTTTCAGGGTGCAATCTGCGCCCCCTTACCAGAGATCAACGCCCAACGCCAGCGGCAGAAGGCAACTAGCTGCGCCGCCCAGGTCCCCGCTGCGCCGGGGCTTCCCTCTCGGGGACGCGCGGCGCGCACACCAGCCCTCCCGGGGTCCGCTCACCTGACGCCAGCAGACATCCGCCCAGCCAGCTCAAGAGGCTCCGCGCCATGGCCCGGAAGGCGCCGGGGGCGCCGCGGCACACACGCCCGGGTCGCCCGGTCCCGCACCTAGCTGTGCCCGCTTCCGGGAAGGCGCGGGGTGGGCGGGGCGAGCGCAGGGCTCCTCCCCGCAGCCGGCCGGGGGCCACGTCCCGCGGCCCACGCAAGAGGCCCTGGTCCAGAGCTTGGCAGGGAGTGATCAGGCCGAGAAAGGCGGCCTCCAGCTAAGTAAGTACGGAGACTCCAGCTCAGGTGTCAGTCGAGATGGGGCGATTACGGATGGCAGCCATTCCCTTGCGTTCAGTATCCCTCCTGTCCGGTCCTCTCTGCTGTCCTGTCCCCTCTAAGAGGTGAGTGACTGCACGCAGCTGCGTTCGCAGTTGGAGCTCTTTAGCCTTACCGCAGCAAAACAACACAAAACCAGCCCATTACTTGTTTCTCTCTGAAGAAAAAGATTTAATTTCCTCTTTCTATACTGCCACAGTAACGAGGTTGGAAATTCCACTTGTGTATGTGTCTGTGTCTGCTCACGTTCATCCTGGAAAGCACCCGCAAGGGAGCCGTGCCTGCAGCCCACACTTAACAGCTGGGGGGAGTAGGTGCAATCCCGAGCTATCAGCAGAGCCACAGATGTCACACACACACACTTGCAATGTAAAACAAATTAGAAGACCACACAAAGTTTGTATGAAAAAGTATTGTTATATTACCAATATACAAACCCCAACCAGTATACAATTTTTTTTTTAAAGCATACATGCGCACACATGGTGCCACAGAGAATTTATCTCAAAAGATTATCCTGGAGATTTTCAAAACAAGATAGATGCAGAGGACACCAGTCACCTATTCAGCGTCCTTACAGTAAGACTGGTATAAGTGTTGTTCCTCCCTTTTTGAATTTCTTCTTTTCTAATCTGTGTGTGCTGTGGGAGAAGGGAGAGGGGTTCTGAGAAACCAGCTCTTTGGTGGAGGGAGGGAGAGGGCAGGGTCTTACTTACACCTTTCACACACACCCTAGCCTGGTCACGTGGCAGCACTTCTAAGTATTCCTGTACTTTTTTCTCCTACTTTTCTGAGATTCATAAAATCTTATTAATTGCCTAGTACACTCCTCTGGCATCCATAATGGAGAAGCTGAGTCTCAGAGAGGCTAAGCCAAGACACAGATGTCACACATACACAAATGCAATGTAAAATGAATCAGAAGACCACACCAAGTTTGTATGAAAAAAATATTGTTATATTACCAATATACAAACACCAACCAGTATACAAATTTTTTTTAAAATAGTAAGCATACATGTGCACACATGGTGCCATAGAGAGTTTATCTTAAAAGATTATCCTGGAGATGGGTCACACAGTAAAATGTTAGCAGTCCACAGTAAAATGTTAGCAGTTTGGTATAGGACATTCTACAGCCTTGCTTCTTCCTCCAGATTCACAGCCACTGTATTTCCATGGAGGCCATGTGCAACCAACCAATGTAACATTTGTAAAATTGCCATATGAGATCTTTTAGGACTTACCTTAAAATATGGCCCTGAGATTTTTATTCCTATCACTTGCCTGATACTAGTTATTAATGTATGTGTGCTTTTCTTAAACTGGGGAGAGCTGGACACATGGCTGTGCCTGGAGCACTGAGAGGGGAGGAGTCAACATAACATCTGAGAGGCATACTTCATGCTGTCCCTGTTTTTCACGTGTCTGCCTTCTCCTTACCCTACTTTACTGAGCATTCTGCAGCCTCTTGGGCAAAAGGGCCTTCATCTGCAGATGCTGCCAGAAGCTCCTGAGTGAATGTTTTCCTCTTCTTTCCTTCATGGCTCAATTTAATTATTTCTCAAAGCACCTTTGAAAGCCTAGCAAGGCCTTAACCCTGGAAAACCAAATGCTCAAACATCAGACATGATTAGTATCAAGGGAGTGGAAGGGACAGGCTCCTTCAAAGTGTGTCACTCTGAGCTTGTAAACAATGGAGCAATGCTACGTTCCCCATACAGGGAATTTGCATAGATGAAGTCACCTGAAGAACTAGGCACTCTATAGTTTCCTGCTCTGTTCATTGCTGGGCACTTTCAGACCACAAGACTGCAGATTAGGGCTCAAGGTAAGAATCCTGTAGGTGTTTCTCAGGTCAGGTTAATGAAGCACTTTGGAATCATCTCATGATATAACCATCCCTGACATTATCGTCCACATCAGAACTACTGGTGTCACTTTTATCAGAGAGTTCATCTCCTGTCCACAGGCACTCGGGAGGAAGGCTGGGGAAAAGCACTTGGAGCTTTTCCTCATCAGCCATTAGAAGGCTTGATTCTGTCTCCTGGGGACTATGTCCTAGATCATTAATCTCTCCAGAAGGTAATACCAGTGTGGCTTCTTCGGAGTCTTCTGGGTCATCATGGAGAACTCTCAAAAACACAGAATTTAAATTCACATCGAAGGTAATTTTGTCCCCAGAATCCCTAGTGAAGTTGCTGTTGTTGTCCCTGGGATAGGGGTCCTGGATTGGGCCTTTGGACCTCTTGCAGGGCTCACTTATGAGTTCCCTCTGCCCTGGACTGGGCCCTAGTGCTGCAGGAGGCTGGAGCTGGGGCTGAGATTGGGGTTGGGGCTGTGTCTCCTCTTCAGGGTCCTCAGATGGCTCATCTGCTGGGTCTTCCAGATAGGAGGCCTGGGAAGTGGCTGAAGAGGTGGGGATCTGGCTGAGAAGCCGGCCAGTCAGGCCATGCATGGTGTAACCCCCCTCACTAGTTCTGAGAGGCGCTTCATTTTCATTTTCCTCATTGTCACTTTCATCATCATAATTATAATTCCACACTTTCTTCTTTCTGTTGATGGAAATGACCTCCACTATATTCATTTCTTCCAGTGGCAGTTCTGGAAATCTCTGGGTTAAAAAGTTTCGAAAAATCTGAGAGTGGGAGAAGAAAGACATTTTCTTATTTGTTTGTTCTTTATTTTTGACAAAATAAAACTTAGTATTAATTGTACAATGACATGCATGGCAATTATAACACACAGTAATACAAGAGCTGGCAGTGATATAGTGCTGATTAGCTGCCAAGCATTGCTCTTAGCACCTCCCCCGCACAGTCCGCCTCTGAGCTCCCAGATGCTGAAGTCTTTTATAGATAACATCACAAGACGGGCATAGCATCTACGCACATTCTCTCTGTATAGTCCAAGCTGCCTAGTGTGACACAGCTTCTCTCCCTTTACTCCAACAAAACCTAGCCATGGGGTCAAGTTTTCCACTGGGCTATTCATCATTTTTCTTACAGAGCCACAGAAGTTGTTTATGTAACTGTATAATTTGTTCACTAATTATTTGTTAATTATTTTCATATATGTATTTCTTCCAGGCTCTGGTTTCTGTGGTTTATCACATTATTTTCTTTAGGATGACATTTGATGGAAATAAATTCCAAATTTTTTTCTTTTTTCTTTTTTCTTTTTCTTTTTTTTTGAGAGAGAGGGTCACATCATCCTATATTTGGGCAAAATCATCTAACACACAGCCCATATTGTAATAATGCATTGATTTTTTTTGAGATGGGGTCTTGCTGTGCATTTCATGTTCACCTTGAACTCACTTTGTAGCCTAGGCTAGTCTTGACTTGCAAAAATCCTTGTGCCTCAATTTCCCAAATACTGGGATTATCAGTGTGTGCCATCATACTAGGCCAATAATGCACTGAATATCTCATATAATTCAAAATCTACAGTGTGATTTCCACTAAAATGCATGATGTTTTCCTACCACTATAGAGTTAAAAAAAAATAAGTGGAACCATTGTTGAGGACCATCTGTATTGCCCTCTAAAATTTTAAAGTTCTGACTTTTACATTATAATCTTTACCTACAACTGGCTTTCATGCATGGTATGAGGTAGGGGTCCAATGCCATTTTCCCCAAAGTATACAACATTTACTACTAGCTCATCTTTTTCCCCACCAATTTGTAAGACTCACTGTCATAAACTATGTTTTTATACATGTGGTTTTATATTGAAGCTGTCCATTTGACAAGGATTGTTAATGCTTTTTAAAAAGATTTGGCAATTTTTCCCACACTGAGCTTTTTTGTATGCTTTAAAATATTTGTGTTACTATTGTAATTGTATTTTTTATACTATTATAAATAGTATTCAGTTTACATAAAATTCAAAACCAGGAAAAACTAATCTCTGCTGCTAGTAATCAGGGCAGTGGTTACCCTTGGAGACCATTCATGCTTGAAAGGTGGCAGACGGCAGTTTTGGAGAAGCTAGCCATGCTCTATTTATCAAAACATGAGTTGGATGTGCTCTGTTCTCTAAGATAAAGTTGTTGAGGTTGAGCTTTACACCTGGGGTTTGCATACTTTGTTCTGGGATTTTGAAAAGCAGTTTCATATTTACTTGCTAACTGAATGCTGCTCATTTTTATATGGCATGACCTTGTTAATTAATCCCAAAATTCATCTCTAGAGTCATGTCAATTCTTTATTTAGACAACTCTGTTATCAATAAATCATTGTCTTTGCCTCCTCTCAAACTTTAGCCTGCAGGAGCTTTTTTGTTTTGTTTTGTTTATTCCTATATTTAAGATCATGTTGATACATACTGGGTAATTAACAGTTATCTGTTTAATTAAAAAGAGAAAATACAGTATTTAAAAATTTTAACATCTATCATTCTTAATTGAAAACACATATATAAACACAGTAGGCCTAGACTGTCCTATTTTCCTCTTCTTAAGAGTTTTTAAATGCTAGGAAACAATTTTTAATGGCAAAATACTAGACAAACAAAATGACAATATGGTGAGATAAGCACGTCACTGGAGGGATATTTAAATACAAGCTTATTGGAAAATTAGCATAAGGTAAATGAGTTCAGACAAAAAATATTTCTGAATAAACTATTAAAGTAACACAAGAGGAACACAATGGATTAGGGAAAATGATAATTGATGACAAAAGCGGTTGAGTCAGAAGACAAGAGTTTCAGATAAATGCAAGACCACTCTCCAGACTCTTGTACAGGCTCAAGCCAGCGACACATAGAAAACAAGAAAATGACTGTTACTATTAATAATGAAAGTAAAGCTTGGAGATAGCTCAGTGGTTTAAGGACCTGCGTGACAAGCACAAGGACCCAGGTTCAATGCCCAGCACCATATGCAGTACTGGTCAGAGAAACTGGGCATGGTAGCACGTGCCTGTAATCCCAATGCTGGGGAGCCTGAGACAGGAGGATCACTATGAGTCCAAGCTGCATAGTGAGACCCTGTACCAAATAAATAATCCAGAATATGATATAATCAGACCTATTTAGGGGGGCCTTCCCAGTAGCTCAGTTTTTTAAAGTGCCCCCTTGGCAAACTCAAGTCAGGTACATGAGACTGTGGTTTGATCTCCAGCTCCACATGCTGTACTAGACCTGCCTTAAGGCAGCCTGAGCCAGCCATAAAAATCCTTCTCAATTTTTCTCATTAAAATGAACAATAAGGGCCCGGCAGGATGGCTCAGTGGTCTAAAGCGCCTGCTTGGGAAAGCTTAGGCGGCTGCAGGGACCGTGGTTCGATCCCCGGAACCACATGCTATGCCAGCCCTGCCCTGAGGGCAAGCTGAGCCGGCCATAAAAAAATAAAAAAACAAGCAGGGGTTCTGAAACAAGAAAAAAATAAATAAATAAAATGAACAATAAAAAAAAATGAAAGTTAACACAAATGAGAGCAGGTGTGGAGAACTGTTACACCTGTG
This sequence comes from Myocastor coypus, assembly GCA_004027025.1. NCBI lineage: Eukaryota > Metazoa > Chordata > Mammalia > Rodentia > Myocastoridae > Myocastor > Myocastor coypus. The sequence goes on from PVJA010021076.1 coordinate 18,431, forward strand.
ACATGGAACAAAAGCAGTAAAAACAATTCACCAATGTCGTTGAGGCTTTGCAGAGTTATGTGCATCACCACTGGCACTAGCAATCACTTATAATGGTCCTCTATAAGGTAAATCATGTTGTGTGCATGTACAGTGAAGTCATCCAAAAGAAAAAGATTATATATATATATATATATATATATATATATATATATACATTTCCACTACAAGAGATGAAAAATTAATCTAAATGTCTTATAGCTGGGAGATGGTTAAATCATACATTAATATCAGTGAAATTCTATAGAGCCATTAGAAATAATGTCTCAACAAAGAATAAAGAACAAACGTAAAACACATAGATAAATTTATAAGTGAAAAATATATTTTCAGAAATAGAAAGGAAACCAGCCTGAAAAAATTCCAGTGCTTTCACAACATGAATTTTTCTACTGCAAAACATTTAAGTATAGAATAAAAATTTTAAAGTTAAAATTAAAAAATAGAGAAAGTTTTAAAAAACTACATACCAAGACTTTGGGAAAGCTAGTGTGTAAGCACAGAAATCCAATCTGTCTCAGTGTTAAGATGATGATTATTATGGCCACTGTTATAAAAATAATAGTAAACACTGCTATTTTTACAGATTCTGATGTCCCTGTTGATGAGAAAATAAATGAATTTAATTCAAAAGGAATCCAATAAGCGACCACATGTAGGAATAAATGCACACTGTTCTGGTGATCCAAGGTGATATCGTGGAAATAAAAAGTATTGGGGGAAGAAAGGTTTTAGGCATTTGTGTGTTCCTGAGGCCATGGTCACTCATATTTGGCTCAGAATAAATGGTTTTATTATTTCTTTAGAGCAGAGTTGTTATGTCAGTGACTGTGGTAGCCAACATGGGGCCCCAGAGATGCACCACTGTCATGGGGGAGCTGCCCCATAGGCATCAGGTACCAGCACTCACCCTGAGTGTTCACCAACTGGATTACCTCCTCTGGACACTGTGGAGCCTTTCCTGGGCCCACAGCCTCCCTTGCAATTGGCTTATTTTGAGCTACTTTATTTGGACAGCCTCTGCTGTTGCAGAGCCTTTGTCAGAACATTTGTCTCCTGTCATTTAGTCTTTTCTTCCTCCTCCATGATTTAAATTTTCTTCTGTTTCTTTCTCCTGATTATTGTGATCTCACCTGCCTGCCTTCTTTCTTTTCCTCTTCTCTTCTGTTCTCTTCTGTTCTCTTCTGTTCTCTTCTGTTCTCTTCTGTTCTCTTCTGTTCTCTTCTCTTCTCTTCTCTTCTCTTCTCTTCTCTTCTCTTCTCTTCTCTTCTCTTCTGTATTAGTTACTTTTTGCTCATTGCTGGGACAAATACCCAACACTCAAAATGAATGAAGGAAAGGTTTATTTAGCTCACAGTTTGTAGAGGTTTCAGTCCATATTCGGCTGGCCCAAGGCTGAGTGGAGCAGGGCGGAGAGCATCCAGTTCATGGCGGCGGAACAGCAACAAAATGGCGGCAGAGGTAGCCAACACGGCAACAGAGAAACAGCAACAGCTAGAGCTCTAGTCTGTCTCTCTGTCTCTCTTTATATTACATTCAGGCTCTCTGCCTTAGCTCCCGCCCTAGGCTACACCCATAATCCCAGAAGTACTTCCACCCATAATCCCATCAGTACTAAAACCCGTAATCCCAGGGATCATGGATCAAGTCTCAAACTCTAGAAGTCCCCGCCCAATGACTCCATGAGGCTTTGGGGGGACAACTAGACATAAACCATAACATCATCTTTTCGTCTTTCTTTCTTTCTTTCTTTCTTTCTTTCTTTCTTTCTTTCTTTTCTTTTCTTTTCTTTCTTCTCTCTTTCTCTCTCTCTTTCTTTCCCTTTTAATATAGAAGTTCTGTGAGCACCTACTCGAAAGGCCCCAAAGGTAAGAGGTACTCTTCTCCTATGCCCAACAGAGTGAAGGGATCAGAGCAGAACTCCCTAGGGTTTGTCATGGAAGTCCCCAATTAATATACTTCCTCACTCCTTGGCCAGAAAGACCTTTATTGTCTCATCTGGGAAGACATATAAGGAACCATGACCCAGGTCCCTGAGCCTTCTCAGGTATGTTCTACAAATGTGCAGTATGACTGGTGCATGGTGAGGGACCTGGCACTGGAGTCAGAAGTCTTGGAAACCACCGCCATATGCAATAGGAAAGCCAATCCAAAACACAAGTCCTGTCCCTTAGCGCAGGAAGTTGCCATTTTTGGACAGGAGGGCCCTCCACTAAAGCAATAAAAAAAAGAATAACAACCAAAACAAATACAGTTTTATATTGCTAAAGACTATACAGAAAAATACAGTGGTACTTGTATTCATGAACTTTATGCTTCCCAAAAATCTGGCCACAAACCAAACTGGGTGAGAGCCTAATCAAATTCAGTGGTTCGGTTCAATGTTGACCTTATGGGGAAATTTGATTTCATTCTTGTCCAATTTGGTTTGCAACTAGACAAGTCCATGAATGGAGGTACTCCTGCATATATAGCTATGTAAAGTAAAAGTTTTCAGTTTATACTCCATGATGCAATACAGTAATCACTAGCTATGACTGTTTAAACTTAAATAATCAAAGTGAAACAGCATTAGAAGCTAGTTTCTCCATCCCAGTAGCTGTATCTCAGATGTCCAGGCGAGGCTCACATTAGCATGTGCTGGAGGAAAGAAGGTGTGAAGAAAAGACATCCTGCCTGAAAAGCTAAGGGAATTCAAAGATTGGCCTTAGCTACACCAGGAAGTGAAATTTGGGCTCAGCTTTTCAAGTCTTACAACTCTAGGGTTCTTCATCACTCTCTGACCTACAATGTCCCTATTCTTTGGCTCAGTTCACAGCTATCTTAGCATTCTAGGCCCAGTCTTACCCGAAGGCCTTTGCACTTGCTGGATTCTTCCTCTAGAACTCTCTCCAATATGTCAGTAAGACTCACTCGTCTCTCTTCTGTATTCCTTTCCCACTGTCTTGGTATTCAGTGGCACAAAATGACACAAATCTATTCTTTTTGAACTCTGCAGGTCAGAAACCCAAAGTGGTTTTCCCTAAGACAAAAATCAAGGTGTTGGCAGGCTGCATTCCTTCTGGAAGCTGCAGGAGAAAGTTCACTTCCTCACCTTTCCTACCTTTAGAAGCCTCTTTCATTCCTGGGCTCATAGCCTTTCTTTCATCCTCAAATCGAGCTTTATAGCCTCTGCTAGCCCCTGACCTCTGCTTCTGCTGTCACTGCTCTTTCTCTGACTCTTGAGTCCTCAGTCTTCCTCTTTTTAAGGACCCACAAATTTACCTGGGGTCCTTCCGGGTGACTCAGGATTGTTTTCCCAATTGAGATCTTTATCTGAATCACAACCACCAAGTCCCTTAGCTACATTCACATGTGCAAGATGGGTGACCATTACTCTACCTACCACACCACCCTTGGGTCCTCATTTGAATGCTGCCTCTCTGGTAACCCTTCTGTGGTCATCAAGGACCCTTCCTGTGCCCCTGGGACCAGCCAGTGAGTGACCCCGTGCTACTGTGCACATCTGAGCTGTTCCTTCTCCAAGGTACTGCCTTGGCCAGAACAGGGCTGCCCACAGAGGGGCTATGCCACACAGCACTGCAGATGGACTGACTGAAGATCCAATTCCTGCTCCAGAGAGTCTGTAGGGCTCAGGTTCTGCCGAGAACACAGTAGGCTTCATTTCTGTCTTTCTGCCCCTTTATTCCTTTATTGCCCATTCAGCTTGAAGTATCCCACTACAAAAAACAAAAATTCCCATCCTAGATTCTGTTTTCAGGGAATGTGAACCAAGAGAGGGCCCTATTTAAAAGAGGACCCATCCCTGCTAGATAACCATCCTTCCCTTGCTGCTTAATTTTTCTCCTTAGTGTTTATGGTCCCTTCATATACTACATGTTATAATTTTGAAATCTTATTATCTTAGCTCCTACTGCAATGTAGGTGCCTGAAAGTTAGGATTTTTATTTTCTTCACTGCTGTCTTCCCAGCATCCAAGAGGAATCTGGCTTGCAGTACAGTTCTTTGTTAGATGAATGAACAGACCTTTTCCCTGGGGCCTTCCTTTTTAAAATTATTATATTTGTAGGACAGGGTCTACCGGGCCCACAGGGTCTCACTATGTAGATCGGACTTGTGGTGATTCTCCTGTTTTCAGCCTCCCAAGCACTGGGATTACAGGCATGCACCACAATGCCCAGTCTCAAATGCCATCTTAGTGCACCCTGGGGGCAGGGCTGGCACAGCATGCAGGGGATCAAACCCCAGTCACTGTACTCTGCCTAAGCAGGCACTTTAGTCTGCTGAGCTATCTGGCCAACCTGCCCTGGGGCCTTTCTAAAGAGACAACCCATTGGTTTTAGGGCTTTAGGGGGAAGACATTTTGCCAGATCTCTACAATAGGATCCTTTTCACCTCTTATCAGTTTGCCCTGAGACTGTAGTGTTCACTGCTGAGTCTAAGTTAATGGTGGCCCTGATGTTGACTTGGCATTACAGTCTGCATCTAGAGTTAGACTAGTTAGGGGTAGTTTAGGAGGTAAGGAGGCAGCAAGAGATCCGTGTCATCTGAACTTCGTGGCTTCTGAGTTTCAGGCAGGAAGATCCTGCATAGTGAGGAATGCGCACACTGGAACTATCTTGGAAAATGACAGGACGGTACAGCTGACTTAATATGCAGGCAGTGTATAGGCCAAGTAAAGACAGACTAATCTGATGCCATGCCTCTTGCTCTGGGTGTGTTTGCAGGTGGGTCAGAAATATCCAGGTACAAAGAGTAGCCATGTAATACATACCTGCTGCCAGAGAACTGTCAGCCACCTGGGAGCAACTCTGGGTGCCATCTGCCTGTTTGGTTCCTAAGTGGTGCCTTTATTGTATGGAAGAGTTTTATTTGTAGAGAAGATCATTATATAACACAAAATTACATGTGTCCAGTCTTTGTCACTGGCTCCAGGCACAGAGCTGCAAAACCCATGGAATTTCCTGATGAGCAGCAGTGTTGTATCCTAGTTCTCAAGTCCACCGTGGGAGTTGTTATGGGTAGAGTGCCCCCTCCAGAACTTTAATTGCTAAAATAACAGCACTGACAGGATTTTAAGAGGTGCTGGGGTTGTAGGGGCTCTGTTCTCATGTCAGTATCGATGCTATTATAAGAATGCCTTTGACATTCTGGAAGTGGCTTTGCTATAAAAGTTTTCTGCTCTCAACATGTAATGTCTCCACCATGCTGTGACCAGCAAGAAGACCCTACCATCTTGGACTCACAAACTTTCAGAACTATGAGAAAGAAACCTCTATTCTTTGTAAGTTTCTGAGTCTCAGGTATTGTGACATGGCTGTAGAAAATGGGCTTATACAGAGACCACATCTGAATTAATGATAAGGATGTGATTCATGGGGGCCAAATGCAGCTCAGTGGCTTCAGGATAAGGGCTGATGAATAGAAAAAGCAAACCATAGGATTTGAGAGGTCTGAATCTTAGCAGTAATGTGAGAGATGAAGTGAACTGTGGGACATATACTTGAAGTCAGAGAACTTGTGTTGAAACCTAACTATATAAATTTATATTGGGTTTATGTTTCTATAAGACCTATAGGCATAGAGATTCTACATACAATTTTAACTTTCCCCTAATCGATAACATAAAAACACCTTAAGCAAAAGATTTGACATGCTTTTCCTTTAGGATCACCAGAGGATAAAGTCATGCTGTGCTGTAGCTGCAACTAACCCTAAATATCATTGGTCCAGATACCCCTTCATGGAATCCACAAATAACTACATCACTTAAAAGCCCTTTCTTTATATATCTGACCTTACTTTTACTTGGTCAGTAAGAGTATTAGACTTGGATTTAGATGGGGAAAATCAGAAGACCTTCTTTGAAGGAGACTTTCTTTTTTGGTAAAACAGTGGGAGATCCAGTTACTTTCCCAGATAGGCAGGGGTTTGTTTTTGTTTTTGCTTTTTCAGGACCAAGGATTGAATTTGGGACCCTGCACTTGCCATGCAGGCACTTATGCTACTGGGCTATACTCCCAGCCCTACTTCCCCAAATAAAAAGGGGCAAAAAACCCTTGAAAGCTTGCAGGTTGTCATCACTTATTTTTGCAATATTTTTATTGCTCTGTTGTCTTTGTGGGAGCTGGGCTTTCTGCCTTCCTCAGTGACTGTCTCATCTACACTGCTGAAGTTCCCTTTCTTCTTCTCCAAGCAAGGCCCCCACCCCATGCCTGCCAGCCTGGCCCAAATCTAAGAATGACACCCAACCTCAGATTCCGAAATCCTTCGCCTTTGTCACCTCTGCATGCAGTAGCAGCTAACAAGTGTGCATCTTCCAGCGATGACAGGCTTGAAGCATGGCTGATGTAAAGGCTCATGGCTCTGCACTTAATCCTGATTCCTCAAAAGTGTTTCCACTTCAAAAAAGCATCTTAAATATTTTTCAAATATGTTTACAAGTGTGTTATAAAGTTTTTATAATTTTTATTTTTAATTTTTTTAAAATTTTTAAATTTTATTTTATTTTTCTTGTTTCAGAACTTTTGTTTATTTATTCATTTATTTTTATGGCCGGCTCAGCCTGCCCTGAGGGCAGGGCTGGCGCAGCATATGGTGCCAGGGATTGAACCGTGGTCCCTGCAGCCACCTAAGCTTTCCTAAGCAGGCGCTTTTGACCACTGAGCCATCCTGCTGGGCCCCATAATTTTTAATTAATAAATAAATTTCAGATGTTCTAATAAAAAAACCAAAAGACATCTTGATCTTATAAAGGTAGATAATCAGATCATCCTCACGGCAGTGCACCATAGCTGTGGGCACCAACTGATGACCAGTGGAAAACACCTCTGGGATGTGCCCTGATGAGAAGAAACACCTTTAGGTGCCAGGAATTTCAGCTATTTTCTGGCAATAGTTATTTTAAAATGGTAAAATTATGAATTTTTCAAAAGGTGAAATTATTAAAAAAACATACCTGATTCTTGGCCAGGATGAAGGAGGATACATTTTAAAGGAGGTTTTATTACTGTGATTGAACTTCTTGACTCAAAGTAAGCAGATATACAGTAGTTTGTGTTTGGCATTAAATCATTAAGGACATAACTGAAATTTCCACTGAAGTTTCCATTTATTTTGGGTTCATGCTGAAAAAAGAAAAAGAAAAGTAAGACTAGTAAAAATTTCATTTAGAAGTGGGCCATCAGAAACTCTTTGGGACTCTGTCTTCAAATCTAAACAAAATTAGAAATAGCACAGGCCTGACAAGGAAAGTGGTTTATAAATTGCTTGGGGCAGCCAGTTGATCACAAAACTACATGTATTTATACACACATACATGTACTTTTTAGAAATTTTATGTATTTGATACAGGGGCTTACTATGTAGCTGGAACTTGTAGTGATCCTCCTGTTTCAGCCTCCCAGCACTGAGATTACAGATTACAGGTGTGTGCCACCATGCCTGGTCTAGGTGATTGGCAACTCAGTGTGCCTGGGGGGCTGGGCCAGCTCAGCATGGCATGTGGTTTCAGGGATCAGGGGATCAAACTCTAGGCAGGCACTTAGACTGCTGAGCTATCTCCGTGGCCATATACTTACCTTAAAACTATGAAATATAGTCTAGCAAATTCATTTTATATATGAAGAAAAGTTCGAAGAGAAACAAAGCTCTCTATGATGTCATTTTTATAAATCATCTTATCTCATTGACAACATGGATCTAGTTTACACTTTAGAAAGGGCTTTCCTGCATACTGACTCCTTTAATTTTCAAAACTATTTCAGTTTAGGGGCTGGGGAGATAGCTCCGTGGCGCAAGTAGTGCCTGCCTGGCAAGTGCAAGGTCATGAGTTTGAACCCCAGTCCCACAAAAAAAAAAAAAAAAAACTACTTCAGTTTAGATCTAAAATGTCTCCAAAAGTTTTATATGTTTTATGTTGATGTGTTCTGGGGAAGAGAGTGAGTTATACTCTAACTTCATTGAGTAGGTTAGCCTGCAGATGAGTTTGCTAGCTGAATAGGTTAATTAGGAGGTAGTAGCTAATGGAATAGAGCAGGTTGAAGGGAGTATTTTGTCTCCAGTACCTTCCCCTTGGGTTGTTTCTCACTGTTTCCTGGCAACATTGGGTGGACAACTTTCCTTGCCCATGTCCTCCTACCATGGTATTCCTGGCTCATCACAGGCCTAAAGCAATGGAGCCAGTTTACCGTGAACTGATACCATCAGTCCAAATCAGCCTTTCCTCCTTTAAGGTGTTTTGCTCAGGTATTCTGCACAACAACACAAAGCTCATGAACCCATCCCTCTAGGCATGAGCTCCATTCTACAGATGAAGAAATTTTAGGTCAAAGTAGCCAAAGAATTTGTCTAAGATCACAGAACTTGTGGGCAGCAGGCAGAGGCTGATGTCTAATATATATTGTCTCCCCTTTGCTCTGTAGTTCTGTTATATTTTAAGAAATACGAAGATAAACCTGGGTGCAGTGGCCGAGGCCTATAGCGTTAACACTTAGGGAGGCTGGGGCATGAGGACTGCAAGATCACATTTTGTCTAGGCAACTTAGTAAGACCTTGTCTCAGATTAAAAATAGACAGGCTGGGGACATAGCTCAGCAGTAGAATACCACTTTGTTAAATCCCCAGTATTAAATCAAAGTTCAATGAATAGCAAACTTGTTTTATAATTTCCAAAACATTTTACTAGAAATTTTATAGATTAAGATTTCTGGCAGTTCAAATGCAGCCTTTGATAATCCTGTATTTCTACAAGTTTCTATCTGTAAGCAGGGCAAGTTATTAAATGGACTCACAAGCGAATGAATGAAAAGACCATGCATGGAAATGGGCAATGAAAGGAGAGGGGACAGGATGGGACCCCAAGTGGCACGAAGGATCTCACTTTAGGCAGAACACAGTGTGGCTGTGGGTGAAACAGATGGGCTCTGCAAGATGTCGACCACGTCTATAAAACTGACTTCCTGTTTCACAGGCCAGGTGGAAGGAAGCTCCTACCCGGAAGTTCCCCCATTAAGAGTTCATTTGCTGAAGCTTAATCAGTAGTGCGAAGTATAAGGGGGTGAGACTTGACTGACTTGTGGACTTCAGAGGTGAGACCCTGAGTGGTGATTAGGATTAGATGAGGTTGTCAGGGTGCAGCCCCTGATTTAACCCTGTGTCTTTAGAACAGAATGTGGTGCTTTGTGTCACACTGAGACTGACAGCAAGGAGGCTATCCTCAGATACAACCTACAGAATCATGAGCCAAATTAAATTTCTTCTTTAAAAAGTACATGGTCTGCAGTACTTTGTTATAGCAACAGGAAATAAGACTAAAACATGCTCCCCCCACAACCCACCAGGATTAAGACTGGGGCCTTTGCTCTGAGCTATATTCCTTGTCCTTTACTTTATAAGACAAGGTCTCATAAGGTCACTAAGTTAACCAGGCTGGGCTTGAACCTGCAGTCTTTCTGCTTCAACTGTCCAAGAGTGCTGGGATTGTCATCAGGTACCACCATGACTAACCAACACGTACTTCTTTAGGTATCTGTGCTCTATACTTCCTGCCCCATACCTGGAAACGTAGTCCCTGTTCCCAGCCTAGATCCCCTTCCATGTACTCTCAAGATTCCACCCACTTTAAGCCAATCTAGGACACAGCTTCAGGAATCCTTCCTAGAACATTCCCTGTGCAGGAAATATGCTGTAATTTCTTCCATCAAAAGTCTCTCTGTGATCCTATCTTCCTCTCCAGCTACCACTGTATATTCTTTCTCCCCCTAATTGAAGTTTCTTAGAAAAGATAAAAGTGTTCTAACTATTCTCTTCCTCTCTTGAATCCACTGCAGCAAGACCTTTGGGCATATGAGTCACCAAAACTGCAGGAAAACACTGCTTTTTTTTTTTTTTTTTTTTTTTTTTTTTTTTTTTTTTTTTTTTTTTTTTTTTTTTTTTTTTTTTTTTTTTTTTTTTTCTGTATCAGAGGAAAGGATACATGTTTTTATATGTGGCTCAGCTAAGCTGCCCTCTCAAAGAAATTTCACCTAGCGACGCTGGGCTCCGGCTGCTCACCCTGTGTATATCGCTGTCCTGTCTACATCACACGACTCTCTTTGCTGTACCCAGTGGTACTGTGCAGGTGGCTTATTCTCTTAAATATGGAGCCATTGGGTAAATTAACATGTGTCTGCAGGGAATGAACCACAGAGACCACTTTCCTAAAGTTGCACCACTGATGGTAGATCATTTCATGTGAATTGTCCAGGGTGTTCAGGCTCTCACTAGTAGATCAAGATTTGTAGTGATCCACCTATTTATAGTCTCCCAAGAGGTGGGATTACAGGCATGCGCCACCATGCCCAGTCTCAATTGCTGTCTCAGCATGCCCCTGAATTGGGGCCAGCACAGCAGGCCCAGGGATCAAACTCCTAGACCTTGTGCCTGCTTGCAGGTGCTTTAATCTGCTGAGCTATTTGGTTGGCCTTTCCTCTTTTCTTTTTAAAGAGAATCAAAACATCCATGGCCAACTCAGAGTGTTCTGACTGGGGTGACCGAGACCACATACCCGCTTATCAATGTCCTCCGAGTATTCATCGATGACCAGTGATGCATATTCATGTAGTTCTTCCCCATACAATGTGGGGGCCACAGATGGAAACTGTATAATCACATTGATGTGGTCCGCAAAGCCAACAATCTCAAAGTCTGGGGGCTCAATAGACACTGTTCAGAAAACAAAGGCAGAAACAAACCCCATTGTTCAGCAGTGGCTACATAATGACAGTGCTTCCCATTGTCAAGATCCAATCTTACTTTATTATTTTTTTAATTTTAATTTTTTTCTTGTTTCAGAACTTTTGTTTATTTATTTATTTTTATGGCTGGCTCAGCCTGCCCTGAGGGCAGGGCTGGCACAGCATGTGGTGCCGGGGATCGAACTGTGGTCCCTGCAGCCGCCTAAGCTTTCCTAAGCAGGCGCTTTAGACCACTGAGCCATCCTGCCGGGCCCCTCCAATCTTACTTTAAAGGAAAACAGTTTTCTTATTATCCTGCCTATGTTCCCAGGAAAAGTCTATTATTTTTATTCTGTTTGTGAAGAATTCAGATTAAAAAGCAGATAATTTATTTGCTTAACATTACTGCAGCAATGGAAGCCAGCAACTTTTTCAATTTTCAGGGTCTACTCTATAGCATGACATAAGAAATAACTTCTTTTCATAATGAGATAATAATAGAGAATAATAGAAAATCATTGTCAAAAATACTAATAGCAACTGTCTTTGTAGTTAATCATTTTTTACCTATGCTATGTAGGCCTAAATATGTAACATTCATAAAGTTACTAAATTAGGGTGTATATTTGTAAATACATGTACATATACCTTGTACACACGCACACATCCATATATATAAACCAAAATTAAATCATTCTAGATCATGTGGTTTTGGATAGCATATAATTTCATTCAACTATATTTTACAAACATATTAATATATATTTACCTATAAGGGCTAGCTGATTATGGGTGATGAGTTGGCCTTCTATACAGTCTATAAGCTTAGAATGGTTGCTATTTTTTTTAAGGGATTACAAACAAACAAATAAACAAAAAAACCAGAAAGAGCATGGGACAGAGATTGTATGTTGCCTATTGTCTAGAGCATTTCTTCTCTGGCCCTTTATGAATCCCTCGCTCGCACCATAATTTTTCACAGTCTTTTCATGTTCACTAAGTAGCTGAACCATGACTTAACTGATTCACTATTTTTAACACTTAGACTGAACAGAAGTTATGTATTATCAAGTACTCATGGCGCTAAATCTTGGCATCTGTCTTTAAGAATTTATTTAGGACAAGTTAGTAAAGAGTTATTCTGGAGTCGGCCCGTGTTAAGGTTTTTAATACATACTGTCTCATCTTTTCAGAAGAACCATACCAAACTACACGCCCTTTCTCATCATGAATCTCTATATTTTTCAGGTTTATTGTCTGAATCATGAAAAAAGACCTCATGTACTTCTTCAGCACCCTAAATGCTATGAGCCATAAACTTGTTTTCCTTTCTCTCTGTGTACAAACACACGGACGGGATTCTTGATCCTAAACATGCACACTACTGTAGCTATCTCCTAGGTGTCTAAATTATCTGCCACAGTGGATTCAGGCATCGTGACCCTGACAAAGTGCAGGTAGCAGGCACCTAATAGCACACTGAAGCCGAACTTGAGTTTTCTGCTTATTTTTGAAACAGGCTATAAAATGGAAACTGAAAATGCAATAGAGCTGGAAACAAAGGCCTCTGGGAGTGGTTCCATCTCAGGAAAAGTGAAAAAAAGGAGCAGAGCCAGACTTGGGCTATGAGCTGTGGGCCCCCATGTATGCGGCCTAGGTGGTCCCAAGTCATAATCAGAAGCTACAGGGTTAGAACCTGGGCTGGGGTCACAGAAGAAAGGCAAGCACTGGCCCAGTGACTTGACAGCTTAGATCCAAGCTACCTGCTAGTTATATAATTGTGAGATTAGCAAGTACTACTGCCTGAAAGCCTGCTGTATGCAGGTATGAATCGACAATCTGTGTTGATTGATTGAGTGACTGATTGATCGACTGATTCATACATTTGTGACAGAGTTTTGCTATATTCTCCAGCCTGGCCCTGAACTCACTATGTAGCCAGGCTAGCTCCAAAGTCATAATGATCCTCCTGCCTCAGCCTTCTGCATGCTGGGGTTATAGGTGTGTGCCACCATATTCAGCATAGGTTTGCAGCAATAATCTGTAAAGAACACATTATGGTTACGCTTTTCAGACAGCAAAGCTGAGGCTTAGATCAGCAAAGTAACTAGTCATAGTTACAGTTAGGTAGTGACATGGTAAGCTGTGGGCCTACAGGTTGAAATCTTAAATGGCTCTGCAGACCTTCCTATTCATGGCAGAGCAAATAATGATTTTTTTCTTTTTTGTGGGGAGTGGCAGAGCTGGACACAGACCACACATTTGGGGTTAGAGCAAGGCCAGCTCTCAAAATACGGAGCATCAGAGGCAGCCATCTAAACAAGCTTGTTGAGACCAGAGCAAAGCCATTTCCAGGAATGTGAAATGCCAGAGGCAGACCTGTGCCAACAGTCGACCTCCAGCCCAGTGACATACCTCCAGGGGCATGAATGTGGTGTTCCTCCCTGTTAAGGACAGCACAGGGAGCTCTGAGAGGGTTTTGCTTTCCTGTTCTCAGCAAGACACTGAGATGTTGCATTTCAGCTCTATCACACACTTCCTCTCCTTCTTACTGTGCGTAAAGACACAGACCGTGCTGGGCTGTCGCTGCCTTTCCATCAGCGAAGTCAGGTCCTACCCGGTCCCAGCTTTCTTTCACTATGTGTCTTGTCTTAATCTCCTGTCACCCCCCTCTCAGAATCTTGCTGGCCACGCGGGATGCAGCACTTCTGCAGTCATTTCCTCTCAATATTTTATTTATTTTTATGAATACACAATATTTATAGAGCATGATGATTATAATTATTATAATTAGGGAGTTGGAATATATATCTTAATTTTTTTTTATCTCCTATCCTTTTCCTCCTTTCCTGCTCCAACTCTTGATCTTCCCATTGCAAAAACTTTATTTTCATCATTTTCCCCTTTTTCTTTTTTCCTTCCCACTACCCTCTCCTTCTCTTATTCCCCCATTCATTTGAAAAAGAACCCCTTACTGCCTGTTTACTTATTTTCTATTTTACCTTCTCTCTCAATATGTATATATAGTTATATATATATATATATATATATATATATATATATATATATGTTCATACATATATATTTTTTAAAATTTATTTATTTGGTACAGGGTTTTGCTACACAGCTCAGACTCCTAGTGATCCTCCTGTCTCAGCCTCCCCAGCACTGGGATTATAGGTGTGTGCCACCACGCCTGGTTTCAGTGGTGGCACAGTGCACCCAGGGTTCTAGGGCCAACTCGGAACATGGCAGTGGGGATCAAATCTGGATCCTTGCACTTGCCAGAGAAGTGCTTGAACCACAGAGCTATCATTTCGCTAGCTCTTGTTTATATGTATTTATATATTTGCTTAGTTTATCATATAAAAAAAAAACAAGTGGTATTTAAGCTTGTATATCTAATTCATTTCATTTGATCTATATATTTTTTAATCTTTTATTTATTTATTTATTTGGTACAGAGTCTTGCTATGCAGTTCAGACACACAGTGATCCTCCTGTCTCAGCCTCCCTAGTGCTAGAATTACAGGCAAGTGCTTCCACGTCTGATTTTGGTAGCCTGTGAGGCGCAGGGGCCAGTAAGGCATGCACTAGCAGGGATCGAATCTGGGTCCTCAAGCTTCCCAGGCAGACACTTAGACCACTGAGCTATCTCCCCAGCCCTCACTTAATATTATGGTCTCAAGTTATATTCATGTAACTAGAGATGCTTCAAGTTCACTTTTTTATGGCAGAATAGTATTTTATTGGGTACAGACATCACATTTTCTTTATTCATTCTTCTGGTGAGAGGCATGTAGACCATTTTCCAGATTTAACTATTATGCATTGTGCTGCTGTGTGTGGCTTTATCCCTGGGATATGATGTCCTTAACTCTCAGGGGAAGATGCTACTGATGACCTTGATGAGGATGGCGAGATAAAGAAATGGAGCTCAACTCACTGTTGGTGGCCGTGATGGTATCGGTGCACTGGACCAGCAAGGTTTCTCCTCTGAATCCTTTCACCAGGATAATGTATGTCTCATCCATGTCTAGCCACACATCTGTCAGGTCACAGAAGGATCTGGTGATATTTGTGCATTTCTCAACAATCTTGAAAACTTCTGCTTTACTTTGGAAAGGAATGGGAAAGGGAAAACTTTAGCTCTCACATGATGAGAATCCACTTCTGTGCCTTGCTTCCGCATTTCCTTTCAGGCTCTGCCCAGATATCACGGTACCAAGCTGTACCACCCCTACCTATTTTATTTGAAAATGGAATGCTTCATGCTCTCTTGAGCCTCGCTCTTAGTCCCTCTCACTCTTCATTTTTCTTCATAGCATTTACCTCCACCTGCCACCTCATGCTTTTGTTTTTTTAATAATGTCTCCACCTGCTTTCAGAATCTCCATTTTCAGAGGGTAGGGACTTAGGTTCACAGGATGGATGAATGAACCTCAGGCTTTCACGGTAGAGGCTCAAGACTTTCCTCTCTCTCTTTCAAGAGCAATCACTGCTTCCCTTGAGAGCCCTACCCTCTCTGCCTGAAGGTCTAAGCCTGCCCTGTGCTAATTAGGACCAACATAAATACTGATCTACCATGCTACAGAAGACTGTGAGTACTCAGTGCACAGAGAAACTTTAAAACTCTAGCAGGTCAAAGGGAAAAACTTAAAACAGACCCTCTGGAGGGCTTGCGGGAACTGCTATCAGCCAAAACCAACAAAAGGACACTCCATGGGAATACTGACCAAAGAATGACTTACTATCTATGACATCACTAGTCCTTGAGTTAGCCCCTTAGTGGGAACATCAGCTCAGAGAGGTGGAGCTTCATGCCAAAAGGCCAGCTGACTTGTGACTATACTGGGATTTGGAGTAGGCCAGGCAGTTTTCTAGTGCCACCTAGCCTTTCTAGCAGTTTTCCTCTATGCCTCTGTGAGTAAAGAAAGGTGAACAAAAACTAGAAGACCATTGGAAAATACCAGACTATTAATAATTCCAATTAATTAAATTAAATTAATTATTGGGAAAACCACTGACCCGTCATAAACACAAACTTGGTCAAAATTGTTCAAGATTATTAAAGTATTCAATTGAATTAAAGCTGAGTGAGAATTTTGCCTTTGACTTTTTAAGGTTCTGAGTAAGGAAAGGAGACAGAGAACATACTAGAAGATAATACATTCAGTAAGAGAAAAATGGAACATCAACTAACCTCATGATTGTATACTCTAATACATAGTGAGTTGGTACAATGGAATGGTTTTTCAACTCCCACGATAAGATTGAGCGGTATTTTCTAAATGTCATCTTGAAATTACAGTGTTCACCTGGAATATCTAAAGAGAATAGGATGGGGGAGAAAAAAACCATTGAATTTGGGAACCCAAAGATTTCGAACCCATGCTCAGCAGGGATCTGGGAACCACAGGAAGTCTACAAACTACTACTGTTCATTAATAAGCAACATGTTATCTGCGTGGGAAAGTTTAGGAAATAGGAACTCATACTTAGTAAGCAGAATTTGGATAGAAGGACTTCCCCAATTCTCATAGACCCTTATAAGTTCATAGGACCCAAAAAACCCAGGCCATTCCGGGCCATATGCCATACATTTCCTGGCTCCTCCTTCACTCCGTTGTCTCAGTGCGCTTCATGCACTGCAGGCTTTTCTTTCTCTGTACTCCTTACTGCATTTATTCTCTTGGTCACAGCACACCATGGGTCCCACTCTTCCTTTTGGGCATTTAAGCCCCACAACAATGCAGAAGTAGGTGCTATTAATAGATCTGTTTTCTAGATCGAGTTTTCAAACTAAGCTGAATATACAATATTATGCACCAGGAAGTGGTAGTGACAACTGGGACTCTACTGCTCTGCTTGTTAAATTCTGCCTCACATGATAAAATTTTGAAAGCTTGGTGACTATGGTTAAGTCCCAAGCCTTTGCTTTTGGATCTTAAGTCCCCAATGCTGATCAGAAGGCTACAAACAGGTCTGATGCTTAGTTAAGTTTTGGGGGCAGATTTATACATGTGGGTAAAAAGTCAAACTATAAATTCTTTGCTCTTATCTGGAACCAATGGGTGGAAAAATGTAAACAAAAGATAAACTACTACCAAATTACTTTTTGTTTGGCATAATAGATGTCTTCTTATTTCCTCTTAGTGAGAATATTAAGTTTGAATATTCTTTTGTTTTGAAAATGATCTTCATTTTTTTGTAACAGTTTTATGAGGCAATTTTGAAAAACAGGTGGCAAATTTTAGCTCCTTTTATGCAAAAAGGGCTCCAATAAAATAGGTAGCAGATGTCAGGCCAAAAGTAAACTTTCTCATATTTTTATGTTTAAGTAGTCCCCCCAGTATTCTGAATCTGATATAAAATTTAAGCAAGCCAAGAACATCTCCTACCAGGAAGATCAGGTGGAACATCCAACGCTAGGCTCATGTACACTAGGAGGAAGAAAAACAAGTTAGGGAAGCAACAACGATTTATCTGGACTCAACTTAAAATGGCTACACTTAGTTTGCATTGCTTAAAGCATTAATTATCACATGCATTAATATTGCATTGAGATTTTCTTGTGCTGACCAAATGTTCAGGCAAATGGTTCATAGGCAACATAGTATCATCAGCACCTAGTCCCAGGATTTCATGGAGTGGACTCAATGAAAGGAAGACCCATTTAGGGGCTGACACTAGAAATAGGGGTGGGTTGGTACCTGAGGATTGGATACCTATCTGGAAAATTTCCTCAGGGTATAAATAAGCATGGAGCTAATTAATAGTTTTTAAAAGTAAAGACATTTTTTTTTTTTTTTTCCTTGCTGGGTGGTCAAGGGCAAGTTGAAGCAAGACCTGTATAACTAAACATTCTTTTTTTTTTTTTTGTATCTTCCAGGGTCA
>PVJA010021077.1:0-36086 GCA_004027025.1 Myocastor coypus
TTTACTGTCTCCCCGACACCAGCCACAAAGGTTTTCAAAGGTGAGTGCAGGTTTATTTTCTATTTTGTATTTTCCTTATTATTTTCTGTTATATAGCAGTATTGTCACCATTTTATATGAATATTTTTAGGCTGTTGTACAAATCATCTACATTTCTATTTTTTATTTTTTATTTCTTGGGCTATATTTGCAGTACATGCATTTTACAGTTGTTTTGGGGACCTGGTACATGTAAACACTACAACTTGTTTCTTTTTATTTTAATCCATTTCTTTGCCCCCTTCCTGCATCCTCCTCTATTTCCACTTTACCCCTTTCATTCTTGCTGATATCATTGATCTTAGTTCATGTTTATGGCATATAATGTCCATGTTCGTTGAGGTTATTAGAGCATTGTACCTGGTGCATCCTCACTCTGCCTCTCTCCACATACCTTTCTCTTCACCTTTCACCCTTGGTCCCCTGGGCCCCTGCCCATCTGCAAGAGATCCATGCACTTCTGTCCTTTATCCTTCCTCTATTTTTCTCATAGTTTGTACTTTGCCTCACTCAAATGAAAGGTACCATACAATATTTAAGTTTGTGAGTCTGATTTATGTTACTCAACATCATGCTATCTGGGTGCATCCCTTTTCCTACAGATATCTCAAATACATTTTCCTTTATTGTCAGGTAGTATTCCACCACGCATATATACAGCATTTTCTTTATCTAATCATCTGTTGATGGGTATACAGGCTGCTTCAAGGACTCAACCATCATGCATTGTTGGTATACACATGCAATCCCAGCCCTACGGAGGCTAAGGCAGGAGGATCCTTGCAAGTTCCAGAGTAGCCTGGTCTACAAAATGGACTCAAGGCCAGCATGAAATACATAGCAGAACCCTGTCTCAGAAAAAAAAAAAAAAAGAGTATGCATGTATCACTGTAATATAATGATTTGCTTTGATACACAAATACTTTAGATTATACAGCATGTTTCCAGAATCACTTATGCATACAACTCAAGTTTTATTCACTCTGTATGACTTCTTCAGAGGTCAAATCTCACAACTTAAACTCAGTGACTACATTAAGTAAAATTCACACGCAAGTTCTTACACCAGAACAGAAGGCTGGCCTTCCATTTGTGCACTGGAAAGGTAACTAGTGCAAGGCTCTTGGCAGCCCTTTGTTCTCTCATTTGCATTCTGCTGTTGAACAAAGGGTTTATAGCACACAGGGTTCCACTGGGGGAGTTTATATGGATATGTCCTTAAAGAGATACAAAATTTTAATATTGAGACTTTATTTTATTTCTTTTGTCCTTGTTTTCCTATATGTAAATAAGTTAGTAGAGCCCATCATACTCACTCAACTATTACAAAAGTAATTAAGCCTGACAGTATAAAATATCTAGTGTTGTAGTAGCATCAACAGCAGTCTATCGCGGATGATCCATACCTTCTTCCTTGAGCCAATAGATGTCAAGCTTTATCATGGAAGAAGACTTCCTCAGCTAATTCAACTGGGGCACTGATTGAGTTGTAAATATCCCATGTTCTATTCCCAGATGTCTCAGTTAGTCTTCTCTTGCTGCTGGGACAAAATGCCCAACATCCAAAATGAAGGAAGAAAAGGTTTATTGAGCTCACAGTCAGTGGAGTTTTCAGTCCATATTCAGCTGGCTCCAAGGCAGAGTGGCACGTGGCAAAGGGCAACATCATGGTGGCAGCAAAAAGCAGAGAGCAATAGGAAGGAGCAGCAGCAACAATGGCAGGAGCAGCGACAGCAGTTATCACAGAGAGCAGATGTGTCTCTGTTTCTCCTTATGTTGCATTCAGGCTATCCTCCTGAATATAACTCACACCCATAATCCCAGCACTGGACCATGAATTAATCGCGAAGTCTAGGTCCACCCCATAACTGCATGAGGCTTTTGGAGGACAACTAGACACAAACCATAATACCAGCCAATTTCCTAAGTCTTCAGCTAGCCCAATTGTACTGAATTTTGACAAGCATTCCACATGGTTCATACACACATGACCTATGCATCCTGAAAAATACTGCTTAGGATTCAGCCCAACATTTTGGTTTTCGTAAGCACAAAACAGAGTGATCTTACACTTCATTGATCCTGCCAGAATGTGCTCCTGACCACTTGAGCTGCCAGGTATGAACAGTCTTGCCACCAAGTGACTTGAGAGTCAGATTGCCACATATGAGTTCAGGTGGAAAGACCTCAGAGTGACAGCTGGCCAGGATGTGGAAACCTGGAGGGAGGAGACGGTAGTACATAACAGGAGTGATCACATATGTGTGCATGTGGGTGCAAAGTAATGGAAGTGATGTTCATGGGGGTTTGCTTCAGGCTTAAGTGTTCTCATGATGGGAGAAGGTAGAGCAGGGGCCAATGTGGCTCAGCTGGAATCCACATTCCCCAGTGTGAGGCCACAGAGAGCAACTGAGAGATAGGATTAACACCTGCCATGAGAACTTAAGGCAGGGCTTTGGGCCAACTGGCAAACAGTCCTGGAAACAAAGCCACCAGTTCACACCATCATGTCCCCTCTTCTCCAGACCAAGCAATTGTGACAGGTGTCCTCTGTGGCCTCCTCTCAGGAAAACTTAGAGAAGTCTTCTTTCCCTCTGCTTCAAGGAAAGCGAGACTGTGAACACAAAGGTAGCATGCAGCTCCAGCAGAAGAAAAGAGCACACTGGGATGGCCAATGCTGTGGATGGGGTCAAGAATGCAGATTTGGCAGAAGCACTGGCTATGTACCTCCATCTAAGACAACCACTGGATTCCAGGATCATCGCTCTGGTTTTTGCATAGCATTAACTTTGTGAAGGTCGTTGTGGTTAAAAAGTAATCCACACCTTCCCCTTATGGGGCATACACAGGGCGCACACCTTTGTGATATGCCGAAGGCAAGCGCAGCCAAGAGGCAGGAGTGGCTGCCCCTCCCTGCTAGAACAGAGGACGCCTTGGGTACACAGGTGACCACATGGTATGCCACCTGATTACACAACAGGTGACACAGCAGGGACACTGTCTGTATCCACACGGTAGTAGTCCACACAATGAATAAGGTATATTCCTGTTTACTTTGCACATTTTAAAAGAATGCTTTTCCACAAATGATGCTGGAATAATTAAAAAATCCATATGCAAAAACAATGAATTTGGAGCTCTCCATTCAATACATGTAACAAGGAAATGTAAGAACAGCAGATGGGGAATTCTTCAGGACTTTGAGTTATGCAGAGTTCTAGGGTTAAGTGCCAGAATACATCCATAAAGAAAAAATTGATTAAGTTGGAACTCATCAAGATTAAAAATGTGAACTTCAAAAACCATTGTTAGGAAAACAAAACTATACACCACTGGTTGAAGGTAAATATTTTCAATATTTGCAAATCATATGACAGAGAACATACCTATAATATACCACAACTCAGTGCAAAAACCTAACCTATAGGTGGGTGGTAGGTCTGCAAAGATGCTTCACCAATGACAGGTACATGGAAAGATTCTCAATGCCACTGCAATCTCCACGTCCTGCTGAGGGGAATGCAGAGTGGTACAAGCACTTCAGAAATATTTTGGCAGTTTCTTAAAAATGTGACACAAAAATTTCACTAGGAATTTACCCAAAAGCAGTGAAAGATCCATTCGTGCAAAAACTTGAGTACCAGGGTATATAACAGCAGTATTCTTTTTTCATTAGTGCATATTACAAACAGCATGTTTGCACATGCATATATTTTCTTCATCCCCTCCCACAGCATCAATCTTAATATCACCAAGTGGGGAACAACTCAGATACCCATGAATGGATAAATGTGATATGATATGTCAATATGATAAAATATGATACATAAATTTTAAAAGCAGTAACAATTAATGTTACTGCATGAGTGACCCTCACAGACATTATGCTAAATAAAAGAAACCCCAGGTGAATTGCACATATTAAGTGATTCTCTTTACAGTATATGAAACTTCCAGAAAAGGAAAATCTATAGAAACAAAAAGCAATTTAAGAGCAGCCTGGAAGTTGAGATAAAGACTAATAGTGAATGAGAGACTGGCATGGAAATGGCCTGAGACTGGGTGGTGACTTTCATTGCAAAATTTAAGCATTTGCCAAGAATCTGAACTGTAAAAAGTGGCTAAATTTAGCTTAAGCCTGTAATCCCAGCATTGGGGATCTTGAGGCAAGAGGATGGCCAAAAGTTCAAAGCTCACCTGGGCTCCATAGAGAATTCAAGGCCAGCCTGAACTGTATCATTTGATGCTCCCTCAACAACAAAAGAGTGAATTTTATCCTGTGTAATTTATGCTTCACTGATGCTATGAAGAAATCCAGGTAGAACATGGGTTGGTTGGTTGGTTGATTGATTGATTGATTGATCTTTATGTATTTGGGTCAGGGTCTCACTATGCAGCTCAGACTTGTAGTGATCCTCCTGCTTTCAGCCTCCCCAGTGCTGGGATTCCAGGCGTGCACCACAAGGACTGGTCTTGGTGGTCTCAGCACAACTGGGGACAGAGCCAGCACAGCATGTGGTGCCTAGGATGAAACTCCCATCCCAGTGCTTGCCTAAGCAAGCACTTAAGTCTGTTGAGTTGTCTCATTGGCCCTGGATTTTCAATTTGTAAATTTCATAAAGAAATATCAAATGTTAAAAAATGAAAAAGAGCCAGGGATATAGCTCAGTGTCACAGGGCTTGCCTGGCAGGTACAAGCTCCTGAGTTCAACTCCCAGTACCAAAAAAAAAAAAAAAAAAAAAAGATCTAATAGCTTCCTTTTCTATCTCTACATAATCTTTGTACCTCTCAAGTGGCAGGCCCTCCAAGTAGAAAAATCTGTGTTAAGAGGGCAGTTCTAGCAGCTTCAAACTGTACCCTTGATGAGTTCATTTAAAATGTATGTCCCTGCACCACATTTCTCTGGACCTATCACCAATGACCAAGTCAGTATGTCTGGCGCAGAGGCAAGAGTGTGAATTTTTCCTTTGTATATTTTACTTCTGTTATAGTCAGGATTTACAAAGGAAACAATCTAATACAGGACACATAAATTTATAGAGTTATTCTATAGTAGTCACCCAAAGAGTCAAGTACAAAGGAGTGCATGAAATCTGTCCACACACTAAAGACCCAAAGGATCCATCTGAGGGCCTGGAGTCCAGTTAAAGACCTAGAGCCCACAACAATGTCCTCCATGAGCCTTTCTGGGGGCCAAGAGCCCAGTACAATGTCTCATGCAAGTCTCTTTCATGGATCTGCACTCAGAAGGCCCAAGAGTCAGTAGTGGATGCTAGAAAGTCTGTGGCAGTAGGATGAAGGACCTGTGCCAACAGGCTGAGGGATCTGTACTAGGGCCAGGAAGTGATGCCAAACATAAGGACCAGAGCTTCCCTAAAAGGTACCAAAGCCATCCTCGGTGACAAGGTCCTGAGCTCCTCTGATGACGAGATCAACTGAGTCTGTATCAGAAAGTCAGCATGACAAGCTTCTCCAGGACACTGAGCAGTGCACCAGAGCCAGGAAGTGAAGCTCAGAGGAAGCACTTTGTCTTAGTTACTTTTCTCTCATTGCTGAGACACCCAAAATGAAGGAAGGAAAGGTTTATTTAGCTCACAGTTACTGGAGGTTTCAGTCCATATTTGGCTGGCCCAAAGCTGAGTGGAACAGGGCAGAGAGCAGCAGTTCATGGAGGCAGAACAGAAACAATGACGACAGAAGCAACAAAACAACTAGGGGAGCAGAGACCAACAGTGCTAGTCTGTCTCTCTTTATATTACATTCAGGCTCTCTGCCTCAGCCTATCCACCTTAAGTCACACCTATAATCCCAGAAGTACTCAGACTCATAATCCCATCAGTACTAAAACACATAATCCCAGTGGATCATGGATCAAGTCCCAAGCTCTACAAATCCCCACCCCATGATAGCATGAGGCTTTGGAAGGACAACTAGACATAAACCATAACAGACTTGAGCTCCCCCAAAGTGAACCATAGCTCTTCTCAGCAACCACAAAATTCCGAGCTCCTCTGGTAATAAGAACAGCTGCATTCATATCAGGAGAGCCAGCACGGCCAACTCCTCCAGGAAAACCAGCAGCCTTCCCTCTTCTCCACTTCCTCTTTGTATGTGGCTGGCAACAGCCCTCAGGCCCTCAGGTGGGCCTTCCACACCCAGCACCATGCTGCTTCAGATCAGCTGGGTGTGACAAGTTGCCCACCAGTTGTCCAACATCTGTTCCTCTTTCTTTCTTTCTTTCTTTTCTTTTATTTCTTTCCTTCCTTCCTTCCTTCTGGGGTGGATTGAGCATGGTAGGCCCACTTGTGAATTGTTGCTGACAGCATAAGAGGCAGAACTAGAAAGGCTTGGGGGCCTTGTGGGTTAGCTCAGTTGTTTAAGTGCCTGCTAGGGCAAACCCAGTCAGGGCAGGGGACCAGGGTTCAATCCCCTGCTCCACAAGTCTCATGAGAACAGTCCTTAAGGCAGTCTGAGCTAGAAAAAGAAAGAGAGAGAGAGAGGAAAGAGAAAGAAAGAATGAAAAAGAGAGAGAGAGAGAGAGAGAAAGGAAGAAAACTAGAAAGTCTATTAGGGAAGCTAATGAAGGCTGCTAGTTCTCTTGGGCTATTCTGCTGGAGAACCTTGTCATGTTGGCTTTCCTGATAAGCCTGGTTCCTCTCTTTGGAGGAGGAGCTCAGGACCTTATTATCACCGAGAATGGCTGTGGTTCATTTTGGGAGAACTCTGGTCCTACTTTGACCATCCCTTTCTGGCTCCAGAGGGGAAGATGGTCACACTATGGTACTTTTTCAAGGAGCTCTGGGTCTTACATTGAGTGTTGCTTCCTGGCTCCAGTGCAGATCCCTCAAACTGTTAGCACAGATCCTTCGTCCTGCTGGTTTTCTCTACTGACCCTTGGGCCTTTCCAGTGCACATCTGTGAAGATAGTGTCATGGGCTCTAGGCCTCCAGTTGGACTCATGGGAGGCACTGCTATGAGCTCTAGGTCTTCAGTTGGACTCATGTGGGACAGTGCTGTGGGGTCCAGGCCCTCACTGGATTCTTTGGTCTGTAGTGTGTAGACAGATTTCCTGCACTCTTTGTATATGATTCTTTGGGTGATTT
Source organism: Myocastor coypus (assembly GCA_004027025.1). NCBI lineage: Eukaryota > Metazoa > Chordata > Mammalia > Rodentia > Myocastoridae > Myocastor > Myocastor coypus. The sequence goes on from PVJA010021077.1 coordinate 7,144, forward strand.
GCTATAAAATAATAATGTGTCCCATATTGTTCATTTTACAAAAATGCGAAGCCCCAACACTTTTTCTTACTTTCTCCTCTCTCTGTCTCTGTCTCTCTGTCTGTCTCTGTCTGTCTCTGTCTCTCTCTCTTTATCTCTCTATCTACATTTTTTTACATTTTGAGACAGAGTGTTACTAAATTTCCCAGGCTGGGCTTGAAATGGGATCCTCTTGCTTCAGCCTTCGGAGTAGCTGGCATTACAGCTTTAGACCACCATTCCCAGAAGCCACCTTCATCCTCTTTTTTCTTCTTCTTACCCCTCCTCTCTCCTTCTTCACTTTCTCCTCCTCCTCCTTCTTCACTAACACAATAGTAATAGTATACATTTGTAGAGCATGATGTGATATTTAAATGGACAGCTATGCTGTACTGATCAGATCAAAGAAACAGGCATATCACTACCTCAAACATTTGTCATATTTTTGTTTTAAGGACATTCAAACTTCTCTCCCTTGTTTTGAAATACACAGCTGTGACCACAGCTGCCTCCTTCCCCACAGTGACTTGCCCTGCCTGGCTGGACCCTGTGCCTGGGCCCCCTTCTTCAGCTTCTTTCCCTTCACTTCCTAGGCACTCACAGCCACTGTTCTATTCTCTGCACACACAGAGTCAGCGCACTGAGCTTCCACATGTTATTAACAGGCAGTGTTTGTCTTTCTGTGATTCCTGGATTTCACGCAACACAGTATACTGAGAGTGACAGTATCTCAAGGCCTTGAGCTTTTCACCTGTCCCCTTGGCTGCATGCCCTAGAGTGCCAGTCACCCCTCCTGCAGCCTCTTGGGCACCTCCCATCCCCAGGAGCAATAACAAAGGAAAAGATGGATCCTCAGCTTTTGACCTACCACTCTGGCAGGCAGAGAGTTGGGAACAGGGAAGGGCGGAGCTTGTCACCATTGCTTAAGTGAGGAAAGGGCCAAAGAAACCTGGCCACAAAGGGAAGCTCCTCTCAGTCTTGCCTTCTGTGTGTGTGTGTTGGGGGAGAAGGAGTTCAATTCTGCTTTTAGGGGACAAAATAGCATTTCTGAAATCTATAGCATTCAGTAGCCCCAGGAAGGGCCAGTTGAAATAGCTCAACAGTCTAAGTGCCTGCCTGGCAAACACAAGGACCAGAGTTCAATCCCCAGTACCACATGCTATGCTGACCCTGTGCCAAGCCACCATGGAAACTGAGTGTAATGGCACACACCTGTAGTCCCAGCCCTCTGGGAGGCTGAGACAAGAGGATCACAACTTTCAGCCACACTAGGGTAACTTAGTGACTTAGAGAGACACTGTCTCAAAAATGTTTTAGGAATGTAGCTCAATGAGAACAGTTCTGAGTCTAATCTCTAGGGCTCCCCCATCACTTTCTTGACACCCTGGCTCCTGGACACTGGAGAAATGCTGGCATGAGCTACCACAGAGGGCAGTATATTAAGAAATTGACATTCAAAACTCGATTTGTTATCTGATTCAGCACTTTCATTGGCTCAAAATATTTCATGCACACTGCTACCTCTGTATCGCTAATTGCCAGCATCTTTCCCATACTGTGTTCTTTCTTTCACTGACTTTTAAAAGGAGTAATAGAAAATAGACACTTCAGCCAAGGCTCCTCCTGAATTATTTAACCACCAAATGCTTTAGGTTGCCTTTTGGCAGAGTAACAAAGTGCGGTCAGGACAGCCCTGGCATGGGCCAGGCGGGAAAGAGAGGGACCTGTTTGAGAAATGGCACAAAGGGAGCAGGAGGGAGACAGAAAGGATCCTCTGAAGCACCGGGACACGGGGTAGGGACTGTCTCCTTATGCTGCTTACACACCCCGCCTGGCTACTGCTCACCAAGAGCAGGGTGACTTTGGCTGCCAGGGCCACTTAAGCATGTCCTGATCACGATGCCGCTCAACTGCACCCACTTCTGTGATTCTTGAGTAGCCCTTTCCCAGCCAAAAACTCTGACTATCTGTCAATTTGGATAGATCTGTGTCCTCCTAAAGGACAATAGCAATATACACCGTTTCATTTGTGACCTTAACTTTGAAAAGAAAGCCTATTAAATATGTGTAGCAAAACTCTCCTCTCAGGTTTGGAAAGTGAGATGCCCATTCTATGAAGAAAAAGATAAAAGCAGACACCGAATGTCAGGGTAGCAGAGACTCCTGTGTGGCCTGCAGACTGAGGACCACGTGTCGAAGCCCAGACTGCAATGGTCTGCCCAGGTCGTTTTCCCAAAAGTGGACCCATGATGTTCAAGGTCGCCAGGCACGGGGCCCCCAGACATACATGTAGTAGTGACCCTATTTCTCCCAGCCTTTACTCACTAATCTGAGCCAGAAGGAAAAATGAGGAGATCCATGGAGACGAGAAAGATGAGGCAAAGAAAGAGAGAGAAGGAAGTGATGCAGTCAGGCCAAAGGCCACAGGCTCTTCCCCTCGGACCACCAACCAGCAGGGCTTGGACCTCAGCCTGGCCTTTCCTTCTGTTCAGGCGGTCTTGGCGCTCACACAGGCATCCCTAAGGGTACCTATCAGCTTGACCATCACCTGTTGTTGAGTGGTCTCTGTGGCAACACACTGTCCTTTCTTTCTGCCTTGTGTGTATGCACATGCACAAAGAAGTGTGCACACCTTCCCCTGAACATGCAGCTTCTTAAGCCCCCCTGAGATCTGCTGTCATGAGTTTCTGTCTCCTTCCCCCTCCCTCCCTGTATGCCTCAGACTCACTGTGCAGAAGAGAGGTATCCTGAGCACCCCGCAGTGCTGCTCCCAGGACTGAGAGTAAAATTCCCAAGCACAAAACCAAGTGTCAGCGGCATCAGGTGGCTGTAGCCACAGAAGTCAGCAAAAGGGGCTTTGGGGTCCTGCTACGCTTGCTGAGCTGAGGGCCAGAGAGAGCTGAGCCCCTGCACATCCTTCCTAGCTCCTGGCCAGGGGAGCACTCGGAGAACCTCTTCTGTGTGGTACATTGCAGCTGAGAGGCAAGAGGAAAGCTCAATAATAAAGGAGGGCCCAGTAATAGATAGGAGCTGGAAAATGAAGCCATAAAGGTGAAGAGCTTTTTCACCCATGAGTTATTAAGAGCGCTAACAGCTCTCGAAATACAGCTTATGGTTTGCTATGTCAGTGTGGTAAATTGAGAGGTATCTGTTTTTAAAGTTTGCACAGCCTTACTCACTAAAAAATTTAAAAATTAAACATCTTTCTGTATGTTTGTTGGTGGTTATTATGTTTCTTTTGTAGACTGGCCATTGAAATTCATGGTTTATTTTTCTCTAATTCATATTTTATTCTCAATGTAAATATTTGCCAATTTTATCACTTTGCTTTGGATTTGTTGAGACTATTTTTCAGATAGTGTACAAGATTACTGAGCAGATTCCCCCTGAGCAGAGTACTCATCAGAGTTTTTGAAGTGCAAATAATGGACACAGACTGCAACTGGCCTACAGAAATAGCAGACCTAGGACATGGTCCCTCAATGACCCAAAGTGAAACAGAGCACCAAGCCTGGAAGGGACCATCTCCAGGTGCTCCAAGCCACAAAAAGGCTCATTGTGGTGCCTTTTGGGGACCCCCCCCACACACACACTTTCATTCCCTTGAACTGTGCACTAGAGTCACACTTCTGGGACAATTTCAATGACAAAAGATTGGTGAGCAGCATTAGACAGGTGGCAGGAGGAGCACAGACAGAAGAGGGCAATTGGTGCTCCCCTAGTACACAGAAGACAGTAAGACCTCAGGCCACTTCGGCTCTTCGGTTATGCACATGCTTTGCTTTCAAGCTTTCTGGAGTCTGTGATGTCTGCAATGCCTTCTTCAAGACTGAACTTTTAAATGATCTGTTTATTTGAGCATTCTAGCTTTTCGCTTTTCACATTTGAGTCTTCACGCCATCTGGAATTAATTTTGTTTTGTGTTGGATTAGAGAAAGAAGAAGAGGGTGCAGTTGCATTGTTTTCCCAATTACAGGCAACAGTGAGCTTACTGAACTAGCCATTTCTTCCTCATGCCTGGGAAATGTCACCTGCACCGTCAATCCTTATTCTCCCCTGGATTTCCAGAAAGATGCATCTATTTCTGAACATTCTCCTCCATGAACAAGTCTCTGTTCCCAGGAATAAGTGGCTGCATCCTCTCCAGGAGCCCAGTAGGGACGGAGTCGAAGACAGAGTTTGACTGTCTGTCAGAGGGAGACCGGGGACTGAGCTTAAAAGCATGAGGCACAGGGAGCATGGGTGAAAAGACTGCAGATGGGAATTAGTGCAACCTGGAATAGTGCCCAAAGAGGGGCATGCACAAACACATGCCTGCGGTATGCACTTGCATGGGTGCACGTGCGTGCGCATGTGCACACACACACACACACACACAGAGGCATATTTGCAGTATACACCTGATGTACACACATTCACATACAAATACACAAGCACAGATACAAACTCAGACGAGGACCCCAACACATACACAGACACATCTGCCTGCTCGTTGTACAGAACTAGCAGCCAGGCATTTAGGGAAACGGAATAAATAAATTAAAAAGCAACAAAGTTAAGAGGGTTATTAATGGAAATTTCAGGAAAAGAAAAAAATAATAGGGGGAAAATATTTTTTATACTTTTAAAAGAAAAAATTATTTTTTGGGGGGAAGGGTCTACAAGGTGTTCAGGTTCTCACTACTAGACTAGATCAGATTTATAGTGATCTGCCTGTCTATAGCCTCCTATGAGCTGGGATTACAGGTGCATGCCACCACGCCCTGTCTCAAAGACAGCTTCCTGAAAGAGAAATTTCTAATGTTATGCTCAGAATTTCTGTCTTCCTACTTAAAACAACCAATCAAGTGCCCAACTCAAGTAGTTTTTGGTGGAAGTATCCACATCTATGCAAAACAGTGTGAAATTTCAGAATATTAAGGAAGAAAATGTTACAATATTACTCTGAAAAAACTGAAGCTCCGACAGAGATAAGTTTCCGCTTCACTACCATAATATTAGAAAGCCAGAAAGTGATGTCTGAAACTTTCTGCGACAGCTATTTTTAGCCTAAATTTTATGCTCAACCAAACTTTCAAATGAGTGTGGGTAAGGGTAAAATTATGCAATTTTCAGGCTTGCAGTGACTTACAAAGCTAACCTTCTGCATGGTCTTTGGCTAAGTAAGTATACAATACACTCCAGATAAACAAGGAAATAAACTTTAAAAGAATCATTGGTTTTTGGTTGGTTGATTGGTTGGTTGGTTGGTTGGTTGGTTGGTTGGTTGGTTGGTTGACTGGTTGTTTTAATAGCATGAAGGAGAGGCAGACTGCTTGAGGGCAAGTCTTGAAGGCAAAAGCCTAGATTTGCTCCCAAATTTGTCACTTCCTATTGGATGACTTAATCTTTGGTTCCACTATTGTCCTCAACTATAATATATGATAATTAATCAACTTCAGAGGGTTATTGTGAGAATTCATGCAAAGCACACAGCAAGCTTGCACAAATGTTTGCTGTTATTTTATATGTCTTATAAGTGTAAGAAAGGGCTGGAGAGAGAGCTAAATACCTGCTTAGCCAAGTACAGGAACCAGTGTATAATCCCTGGCACCATGTACCATGCCACCCCCACCCCTGGGTGCACTGAGCCAGGCACCAAGACCCAGCCACCAAGACCTGCGTGGTGGTGCACACCTGCAATCTCAGTGCTGAGGAGGCTGAAAACTGGAGGATCAGTACTAGACCAAGATGCATAGTGAGACCTTGTACCAAATGCAATCAATCAACCAATAAATAAACAAACAAATAAATGCAAGAATTCACCTATAACATTTTCTGGGCCAATTTGTTTTGGGCAGTGTACCTACTGATTACTTTCCCATTATACATAGTTACTCCTATACATTGAATGACTATGTGGCATGATATAAGTATACTGATATTATTGCTCCATTTCTACTGATGAACAGCTAAGATTTTTCCACAGTTTGTCATGTCACTGTTAAGTCAACTTCATGTCCTTCTTCATGGGAGTTTTTCTAGGGTCTACGTTGGAGTTAAATGGCTTTGTCTTAGCTTATATGTATCATCAGTTTAAACAGGTGTTTCCAACTCCTTTTTTTTCAACAGCATGTTTTATTTTTTAATTTTATTTATTTATGTTATGGCCAGCTCAGCCTGTCCTGGGGGTGGGGCTGGTGCAGCATATGGTGCTGGGGATCGATCCTTGGTCCCTGCCATTGCCTAAGCAGATGCTTTAGACCACTGAGCTATCAGTGGTCCAAATTCTTTCAGTGTTATTTTCATTCTGTGTCGCAATATTCTGTATATTTTTGTCATCACTAATTCCTTTCTGTTTTCACTACTGCATCATTCTTTTGGACTTCTAGAATTTATCATTTTATGTTATATTCCCAAATTCATGTTTGTTTGATGATTTCTACTTTATTGCTCAGTTGACTAGATAGATTTTATTGACTTTATTTATTTATTTATTTATTTATTTTTGTCTTTTTGAGACAGGGTCTCACTATGCAGTTCAAGCTGGCCTTGAGATCACTTTTGTGGCCCAGGCTGGTCTCAAACTAGCACCAATCCTCCTGCCTCATCCTCCCAAGTGCTGAGATTACAGGCATGCGCCACCACGCCCGGCCCTCTTGACTGACTTTATTGCTACTTGATGGTTTACAAGTAAACTTTTCAAGAAAAGCACATGGGCCTCACACTTGTTTTTTCATGACAAATTATTTATTATCGTATGTAAAAATCTTTTCATTGCATATCTCATGATGGATGAACTTTGAAATATAAACCATAACAAATTTTAAGTATTTTAAAATACTTAAATATTTTAAATATATTCATGCAAGTTATTTTTTGTTGCCTGATCCTTTAGAAATGGCTACTTCCTCCCAGCTCATTCCCTCACTTCTTGACCACAGTGTGGCTCTCTTTCCCAGCTACTCCTCATGGGCCGCATACTTTTATCTCTGGAGACATCATCAGGTTCCTGGGTACATCCCCCAGGGCTTGAGTAGACATGAGGTCTGCATATCACTCTGTGTCCCTCTGCCAAGTTCCTCCACCAGATGATGATCCTCTCTTCTTTTAGCTCACTCAGGCTGGGCATGAATGCTGATCTGCACAGTCGCTACTGACACTGACTTCTGCTCTTCCAGCTCCCAGAAGCTGTATCTGTCATACTTTGAATCTCAAGTTCCCCTCCAAGATTCCCATGTTATAACTGTGGTCCCCACCATGGTGCTATTAGGAGGTGGCAGAATCTTTAAACACACAGGGCCTTGTGGGAGACAGGCAGGCTGCTGGGTCCTGCCTTGGAAGGAGCATTAGGGTCCTGTTCACCATGCCTTCCTGTTTCTCTCCTTTCACCTCCCAGATGCCATGAGGTAAACTGGCTTCTTCCTCCACATACCCCACCATGATGGTGGCCAGTGGCCCAAAGCAACAAGACCAAACCATAACAGTCTAAAACCATGAATGAAGTAAAATTTTCATCCTCATATGTTGATTTATCTCTGGTATTTTGTTACAATGGCACAAAGTTGACTGATGCAGTGACCAGTTTCCCATACTAAATTCCTTCTGTTAAAATATCTCATCTTGTATTTTTCTGACTATATTATGGTATACAACCAATGAAATATCTGTTGGATCCATGTCCTTTTTCAAAATAATCATATTGCATTTTGACTTATGTATTCTTTGGAATTGGTGGCATGAATTTCAAGATTTTTCAAATTTTACCTCAAGTATATATTCTCCTATTTTCACATCTTCCTAAGCATACTTCAGCAAGTAACTATTGTCCATGCAGAAGTGCATTTGTTTTATCTATCTACAAAAGGGGGCTGTGCCTTTCTCTGCAGGGCACTGAGAAAGCAAATGAAGCAAGGGCAGGGAAAATATGTCTGTAAAAAGAGTCAGATGCTGCAGAAGAAATGGGAGTTTTATGTGACAGAAATATAAATGCCAAAGTAGTCACCATAAAGATTTGATTTTAAGTAGCCTCCTATTGGCAGAGATTAAGTATAGAACCACCAAATTAACATAAGGGCAGGTTGCTTTGGGACCTACTACATCCAGCGAAAAGAACTTACTGAAGAGCAAAATCTGTCTCCACCACACAGACACACAACTACCAGTAGCAGTCACGATCCTGTCTGTTGGAAAATGAAATGTTTGTTTGGCCTTTTCAGTGACCTATGTGTCTGGCCTTCCTGGAAAACCACCCAGCACAGACCACCAGCTCTCTCTTGGCCTTAAACTAGGATTGAAATAACACCCTCATTATACATATATATGATATATATGATGTAAGTTATTGATCTTTACCTTCTAGACAAGAATACCAAGTTAGTCTCTCTTCATAAAAAGCAATTACAACTTGAGGACTGATTACTTTGAACAAATAAAGAAAGTTTTTGTAGTTGCTTCCTTTATCAAAAGAGAGTATTTGGTAGCCTGATACATTTCCTCTGCTTCTCTAAATGTTGGGGGAATTGTCTGTAATCCAAATCAGAGCTCATGTTTCAGCTCATCTGGTTAAGGACCATTCCAATGCTTTTGTTTGTATGTGTGTATAAATAAAATTCTTATGTAAGTGTAAAAAAAAAAAGAGAGAGAGAAAAGAAATGAAATGACACCCTCAACAAAGCAGCTGCCATGCATCAAGAGTTATAGCAACTCATTCCACACAGCCTGCTCTGAAAACACGTCCTCTTGTGGCCAGAGATTATGCAAGTTGATAGAATGCAGGGAGCATTCATGAAACCGTGTCCTGGGGGCTGTGTACATCCGAATGCTTCCTGGACAGCTTGAAGATTCATATTCTGCCTTGTCAGCAGTTCTGTGCCCCTCTTTGGGAAATCATTTGTGCAAGAGTGTTTCACAGCTTAAAGGACCTTTCCCATTCCCACCCTTACGCCACAGAAAGAACACTTTTGCCAACAGAGTCATTCCTAAAACATAACTAGCCAATTCATCTTTGGGGAAAAGTGGATTTATATAACAAGACACTCCACCCTAATACACTCCAGACCTTCTAACCTGTGCTGAGACAACAAGCCCAACAACTGCAGCCCATCTGTGAGCAGCTGAATCTTCCTCAAGGGACTACTTTTAGCTTGTGAACTGGGTCTAATTTAATTCTCCTCTCCACCCAAACAAGGATGCTAATCATCCTACTGTGAAGGGAGACTAAAAGTTTAAACTACCAATATAGGAGCAATTGTTGAAAAAGTAAATTATGTCAACAAAAGTGAATAAAAATGGAAGCAAAGGACCACAGACACAAGCATAGTAAGGATGATCACTCTTATGGTACCTTGAGACTGTGAAGACTGGGATGACATGGTCCTGAGGTGGCTGGGTGGAAAGCTAGCAGCTCCTAAATGTCATGCAGCAAGATGGCAAGAGTCCAAACAACAGGCTCCCAGCACCCAGGGCAAAGATTCAAAGGAGTTGAAGTTCTCACCTTTTGTAGGCACAATTCCTAAAAAAAATTAAGTTATAAGTATATGATGAGCCATTGTGCTTGTCACCAGCCCTACTTATTGGAGAAATAAATGAATGCATTGCATTGAAGACTTACATTGTTCCCAGATCATCATGTAAAACTAAGTCTTGCTACTGCTTCTCAGAGCCAATCCTACAGGTCAGATGTTCTAGTCATAACCCAAGGCCCTGTTCTGGGCTGCCTTGTATTACTGGTGACATTCATATAAATATTTGATCTGTCTATAATTGACTGTGACTTGTATTTACTTCAAATCCTCCTACACTTCCCAATCAATTCCTTCAGCTCTAATTCCCCAGTAATACCCCAATCATCAGCCACAGTATGATGGAATTGCTTTATGTTAAGGAACAGAGTGAGAAAGAGAAAGAACCGAAGGGCACTTTGGGCTTCCATTTGAAACAACAACTAAGTGCTGAGTGTGTACCCTTATTGTGCTTCTAAAAGTATTGGTGTTGGTAAGTAAGCATAGGTGTGCAAAAATGTGGGGGGGGCAGGAGAAGCTTAGGAAAAAGCAAAACATTAAAAGTGGTCAGTTGAGGGGCTGGCAAGATAGCTCACTGGTCTAAAGCACTTGCTTAGGCAAGTATAGGCATGCTGTGCCAGCCCCACCCCCATGGTAGGCTGAGCTGGCCATAATACAAAAAAAAAAAAAGTGGTCAGTTGAAATGGGAATAGTGAACAGCAAGTAAATTCATACAATAGGGTTTGCCGTGGAGGCAGCATCACCTTCTGAAATGCAACACAAGTGGAAAAGATGAACCTGGATGCCATTAGCAAGCTGGGACCCTCTGGGTGGAAAAGTTCACTTAAAGTGAAATGGTGATGTCAGCACCCAAAAAAGAGCTCAGGAGCAACTCTGAAGAAGAGTGTCCAGAAGTATGACATACAGACCAAGGATATGGAAATAATTAGCCATTATAGTTGTCCAGGTGACAGAGACAAAGGTAGCCACCAGATGCATCTTTTGGCAAACTGAAAAGCTCCACAAGGGCAAAGACAATACAATATGCTACAAGCTTGACTAGCAGATAGAGGTTACAAACTTGAAATCATCTTGCACCAGAAAATGCCCCCACTCCTAGCAAGTATAATTCGGTTGCCCAGGTGATAGTTCCTGTTGCAGTACTTCCAGTTGTTTGTGCCTTTTAGAAATGGCTGGTCACTGTGATGCATAGCAGGTCACTATAATGCATATTGTAAAAACCAGCCAAGGAGTATTCCATCTACCTCAACACACACCCTCCCCACCTTTGCAACCCCATAAAAGCCTTCCATTCTGGACCCAAATTAAAACAGCACAAATAGATAACATGAACTAAGAATGGTCCAGCCTTGATCTTTCAAGACATAACTAGATTTTCAAAAAATAGCATGTAATTACTCACAAAATACTGTACTAATGGCCAGTAAGATGGCTCATCAGTCTAAAGTGCTGCTTAGGCAAGCTTAGGCAACCTCAGGGACCACAGTTCAATCCCTGGCACCACATGCTACATGAGCCCCATCCCCAGGGCAGGCTGACCCAGACATTAAATAAATGAATGAATGAATGAATGAATGAATGAATGGATAAATAAATAAATAAAATACTGTACTGAAGAGTCCTCCTTGAATATCCCAAGTGATAAATATTTTTTCAACCAAACACAAGCAAGCAGATGAATGCCAGACATTTAATATGTTTAGATATCAATCTAATGCTAAAAGAAGAGGGAGGCGCCATGTATAAAATACACATCTTCATTGTTTTGATAAAGTAGAAATAACTGTAGTAAATACATGAGAGCAAGGAAAAAAGCAAAATAAGTTCAATCTTTCTTAATTACCCAAAGAAATTTAAACTTTCTAATTATTATTTATTTATTTATTTATTGGTACAGGGTCTCGCTATACAGTTCAAACTCATTGTGATCCTCCTGTCTCAACTTCCCAAGTACTGGGATTACAGGCGTGCGCCACCACACTCAGTTTTGGTGGCTGGCACCGTGTGCCTGGAGCTCTGGGGCCAGCACAAAGAGCGGTACCAGGGATCAAATCTGGGTCCTTGGGCTTTCCAGGCAGGCACTTTGGAGCACTATCTCCCCAGTCCAATGAAATTTAAAAACAAAAACAAAATGAGAAAATATGTGGAGAAAGACAGCAAATACAAAAGTTACCATAATTATAATATGAAATAACATGACTGAGTTACAGTGAACCATATTGATTTTATCAATAAATATAATAGAACCAATTAACAAATTAAGGACCAGGGAGATAGCTCAGAGGCATAAGCACCGGCCTGGCAAGCACAAGGTCCTCAGTTCAATCCCCAGTTTTTATTTTTATTTTTATTTTTTTAGAACTTTTGTTTATTTATTTTTATGGCTGGCTCAGCCTGCCCTGAGGGCAGGGCTGGAGCAGCATGTGGTGCTGGGGATCAAACCGCGGTCCCTGAAGCCGCCTAAGCTTTCCTAAGCAGGCGCTTTAGACCACTGAGCCATCCTGCTGGGCCCCAATCCCCAGTGTTTAAAAAAACATCCCAATTAACAAATTAAGTGAGAAGGATTCCAATTTGGCTGAAAAGTTAGACTCCATGTTGTGTGTAACAGACTTACCTGGCACAGTCATTTCCTCTATGCACAGGTGCTTTCCCGTCGTGACTTCCCTTCTGCTCCCACATTGCTGCAAAGTGCATCAGTGCATAGCAGAGGGTGAAATCCTCGGGCCACACACCTGGTCTCTTGCCAAAACCTTTTGGATTCCACTGGCTCAGTAGCATAGAGTTGGACATTCCAGAGTTTTTACAGCTTTGCCATGGTAACATTTGTGAGAACTTTCTTGTAGAATCGTACTTGATCCTGGATATCTGCAGTGTCATCCTGGCTGTTATTCCCAATACACAGCCAAAGGAATAACTCTATGTTCTCCCGAAACCCAAGTCTTCTCTCTGCTCTCTTGCTCACTCTGTTTCTCATTCTGGTGATTAAGAAAAGATGCTTGTTTTGCTTGGAACCAATTGCCCCCTCTCATCTCCTGGATGTCCACTGCTTGTGCTATGCATGCAGGCTGTCTTGTAAATGGATTTTCATGAGCTCCTTATGGACTATGATCCACAGATTAAAAATACCTCAGGCAAAAATCTTCCCAGCAACTACTTGTACATATAATAGAAAGCAACATAAATCAACCACATGCTCACTTTCAGGAGAAGAAATGATTATTTACACACTGAATTATTACTCAGTAGTGAAGTTGGTAAGCTACACATGGATACAGCATGGGTAAACATAGACAAATGGCTGAGTGAGAAAATGCAATTTGTAAGAAACTCTGAGGCTTAGGGAAATATGCATGTGTGACATGACTTTTTTTAAACAATTGGGGAAAAGATAAAATTTAGCACTGTGGCTACTTCTCTGAAGAGCCAGGAAAGTGGAAGTGCCTAAGAAGACCAAGGTTGCATCAACAATATTGATCATAGTCAGGTTTCTAAATGGAACAGTGATTTCACAAATGTTTAACATTAATCTTCATCATTTATATTATTATTTCTATGCTTATATTTATTTTATATGACATATCCTTATTATTACATGATTATTACATGTACATCTATTTTATTATCTCATCACTCATAATTTTTTGTGTATATAAATATCATCCATGGACTTTTTGTATGTGCCAATGTGTCATATAATATATTTTTAAAAGAAAGGAAGGAGACCCTGTACTAACATACAATAAATAAATAAATAAATAAATAAATAAATACAGATTTGTTCCACATCCTCAGATACAATCATCTCACAAGAGCTTACATTCTGTATGGTGCCAGCAAGACGCCCAGCCCCTGCCACTCAGCTCCCCAGCCCTCAACAGCAGTCAGGGTTAGTGTCCCCTTTCCCTTTCTATCAAATTCACAGAATCCTGGGACCTCCTGTCTGCCATTCCTTTCTCCTTTCTCATACTCAGACTCCCTAAACCCTTACTCATGGATTCTTCTCCTTTTTTTTTTTTTAATGAGAACACTTGTTTTATTGAGGAAAAAGTAAACCTGTGTATGGGGACTATGGAAGACGAGGTAGCAACTATTTTGAAATCTGGGGGTATAGGGTTGTCATAATTATTGAAGAAGCGCTGGAGGTTTGTTGCTGTTGCTTTGTGTTCTCTCTGGGGCCTGCCAGTGGTGGTACCTGGTAGTCCGCTGGAGTCCTGCTCTCTTCTTAAGGAGTTGCAAGAGCTTCCTTCCCTGCCAGCAACGGAATGCTCACACAGGTGGCTATCCACTTGTCGGAGCAGTGTCCTTGTTCTCTGGCTCTGCTGATGAGGTCCTGGTCTCTGTGATGCCTATTTTTGGCTGTCAGTGGTTTGCCCTCCCACACTCATCTCAGACTTTCCTGTTCTTTTAGCATCAGAAAAATCTTGAGGATTCATTTCCTGGAGAAAATGTACTCAGGAAAGTCTTGACTTGTATCATGTTCTTGATGATGAACACGAGCCATATGTGGAGGAGAGCTATTGCACAGCTGGAGGCCTATTCCCAGGGAACTGGCTGCTGGGCCAGTTGTGCAGCTTCCCCTCCCAAATTAATGCTGGTGGTCAGATCTTGGTGATATAGGGCAAATAACTCTTAACCTGCTAGATGTCCAGTACTGGTTCTTGTTCTCTAAAGTCAAAGAATGAATTCTAGGAACAAGGGAGGTTAAGAACAGAATATACTTATTGGGAAGAAAAAAAAAATTGTCTAAGAGAGACAGAAGGGTCCCAAGTGGGTAGCCATGGAGTCTACTATTCAAGGGAATTTTACAGAGCAAAACCACAAGGTGACACAAGTCTAAGGTGGCAAAAACTATAAACTATTAAGATTGCACGGATAGTCACTTAGCTAACATTGATCCAATAGGGAACTGCAAGATGGGCATGAGGTGTGGCAGAACTACGGTGAACCCATAAAATAACAAATATGATTGCTTAGGTAGTACTGATTAAATGGGAATCAAATGGGGAAGCAAGTCAGGTAGCAGCAATGTACGTGGCAACAGAGGATGTTTCTGGAAGGGGTGGGTCAGTGGCTCTTCCTGGGCTCCCACCCAAGGTCATGGATAACTATTTAGAATATCAACCACTGCTGTTCATCCCTAGGGGAAATACATGGGTGTAGTCATTACATCTTTTGTCTTGAGGTCTGGCACCAACGTATGTGCCTCCCTCACAATTACAATGTATTGTGCCTTTTGCACTGACTCTTGAGAGCCTTTCTCTCTTCAGCTGCCTATAATATTTCCACCTAACTTAGCTCTCTATAATACAAGAACAGAGACAAAGGCCTATAGTTAGCCATACTTAGAGTGCATCGCTGAAAAGCAGACACTAACTAACGCAGCCTCCATACCAGCAACACAGTCTGCTGTCAGCACACATAAACCTCAGTACAAAACAAAAACAGCAGAAACATGAGGAGGCAAGGCAACAAGATGTCTCCCCAAATTCCCAAATCTTCCAAAGCTGATCCAAGGATCATAAGGGATGAAATCAAAAGCCACACAGCTAAATTGTTCAAAAGGATAAAAGAAGAGATTTTTGTTTAAAGGTCAGTAATGTTCTTGGCAAGCACAAAGATGATGTAGCTAAAAGACAATAAGCTTAATTAAACAAATGATCAATGAGTTTACAAAATGCACTAGTAAAAAGCTAGATGAGCTGACCAAAATAATATGGAGCATAAATGACTAGCAAAGAATTACAGCCCCTAAAAAGATATCAAACAACTAGGTATGAAAAGACTTTATCTTGATCTGATCAAAGCCACATATGACAAACCAATGACCAAATCCTATCAACTTGGGGGAAAAAAAGTTTTCCCTCTAAAATCAGGAACAAGACAAGAATGTCCAAGACTACTTTTTAAGTTCAATCTAGTACTCATAACCTTAGCCAGAAGAATCAGACAAAAAAAAAAAAAGGAGTACTTATAGCAAAGCAAAAAGTCAAACTGTCCTTATTCACAGATGATGTGCTCCTTTACATAGAAGGCCATGAGACACAAAGAATTCCACAAGACTTTTAAGACGAATAAATTCAACTAATAAAGGCAAAATATAAAATCAACACACAAAGATCAATAGCATTCTGCCATATCAATAATCAACCTACTAAGAAAGAAATTAGGAAAACCCATTCACAACAGCTTCAAGAAAAATTAAATGCTTGGAACTAACCTAACAAAAGATGTGAAAGAGCTCTATAATGAATGAAAAGTATACACTCTGAAAAAAGAGATTGAAGGGGACAGCAGAAAAATGGAAAGATAGCACTAGTTCCTAGCTAGGCAGAACCAATATTGTCCAAGTGATCATGCTTTCAAAACTAATATACAGCTTTAATACAAGATCATTCAATACAAGAGCATTCCTCACAGAAGTAAAGAAAACAACCCCAAAATTAATACGAAACAGGAAGCCAAGGTAACAAGAGCAATCCTGGGTAACAAGAGCAAAATTATATTACACAGTTATAGTTAAAAAAAAAAAAGCTGAAACTAGCACAAAAATAGACTTGTGGAACAATAAAACAAAATAAAGAAATAAATGAAGCAGAAATAACCCCGGATATCTTCAACTGTTAGATCTTTCAAAAACAGGCAAAAAACATCCAAAAGGTGTTTTGGCCATCCAAAAGGGGACAGAAGAAAGCTGACCTCTTTAATAAATGGTGCTAGAAAAACTGGCTATCCACATGCAGAAGGCTGAATCCAGACCTGTATCTCTCACAAATGTACTAAACTGAAATCAAAATAGATCAAAGATCTAAAAGTTAAAACAAACAATTTGCTGGAAAGTAAAATAAACAAAATACTTGAACTCATCAGTGTAGCAAGAACTTCCTGCTGTTTGATACACAAAGTAATACCAAGACTCCACAGATGTGATCATATCAAATTAAAAAGTTCCTGCACAGCAAAGCAAATAGCCAAAAGAGTGAATAGACAACATACAAGTTGTGGGGGTGGAGTTTGCCAACTATCCCTTGGAGGGAGGAATAATATCTACATTACATGAAGAGCTCAAGATGTTAGACCTCCCTGAGTAAAAGGACCAACTAAAATGAATAGAGCCGGGCATGGTGGTGCATGCCTGTAATCCCAGCACTTGGGAGGCTGAGGCAGGAGAATCGGTGCAAGTTTGAGACCAGCCTGGGCTACAAAAGTGAGCTCAAGTCCAGCCTGAACTGCGTAGTGAGACCCTGTTTCAATAAAACAACAACAAAAATAAAATAAAATAAAATAAAATAAAATAAAATAAAATAAAATAAAATGAATAGACATTTCTCAAAAGAAAAAGTATAAATGGCTGATAAGTGAAAAATGTTCAACATCACTGGCCAGTTGAGAAATGCAAGTTAGTGCAATGCTGAGATTCTACCTTAGTCCAGCAGAAATCACCATTGGTGGGCCAGCCTGATAGTTCAGCAGACTAAAGCACCTGCTTAGGCAGAGTGCAGACACTGAGGTTTGATGCCAGGCCTGCCCTGCCAACCGTGCCCTGGAGGAGCACTGAAGCAGCAATTGAGATGGCACGTGGTAGCCCGTGCCTGTCATCCCAGCACTTGGGGAGGTTGAAAACAGGAGAGCCACCATGAGTCCAATCTAAGTAATTAAACCCTGAACACTCTGTAGACCCTGTACCAAATACATTTTAAAAATTTAAAAAAAGAATCACTATCAAGAAATCAAATCAAATAATAAAAAATGTTGGTAAAACTGCAGAGAAAAAAGATTCCTTCTGCCTTGGTGGAAATGCAAGCTAGTTCAACCACTATGGAAATCAGCATGAAGGTTCTTCAAGCAAACTAGAAATTCCATTTGATCCTGCTCTTCCCTTCCCAAAAGAGCTCAAGATGTACTACATGCACACCCACACTTATAGCAGCGCTGCTCATAACAGCCTACCTTGGGCACAGTCTATACACCTATCAGAGAATGAATACATAAAATGTGGTATTAACACAATGGAATACTATTAGCCCTAAACAAGGAAAAACTTGAATCATTTGTAGAAAACGAATGTAGCCTGAGGTCATAATGGTAAGTGAATAAAGTAAGATACACGAACTTAACTATTGTATGGTCTTTCTTCTATGAGAAGCCTAAAATATAGAGCAAAAGAAAAGATAATACGATACAGTGAGATAGGTCTTTTGCAAGGATCAGTGATGGAGGTAGTTGGAAGCACAAGAGAATGAGGATGAAAAATAAAATTAAAATGTGTTTTATATATAAGTACCAACTCTCCAAGAAGAATGTAGCCATATGCACTACAAACATATGCTAATAATGAAATGTAAAAAATTTAAATGACCATCCAGGCAGGTAGTTATTACATTAAAAAGCATAGCTCTAGACTTTGCCATCAGTAATTACCACCAAGCACCTGTCCCAGCATATTATGTTTTCCATACAGAGACAAAATACCCAACACTTAAAATTAAAGGACAGAAGGTTTGCTCACCTCACAGTTTGTAGGGGTTTAACTTCATAGTTTCCTGGCTCTAAGGCAGGATGGCATGGAGGAGGGGCGTCTGAGGGGAAAAACAGTCCATGGCAGGGTAGACAGGTAGCAGGAAATAGCAGCAGCAGACCTGCCTTCTTTCTATCCCTGGGGCTGGGGAGATAGCTCAGGGGAGTAAGTGCCTGCCTCACATGTGCAAGGGCCTAAGTTTGATCCCCAGTACTACCAAAAAAAAAAAAAAAAAAATTCTTTCTATCCCTTTTATCTCTTCCAAGCCACTCACATTTTGAGTGGTGCCATCCTTAGCACCAGCATCACACTCAGTACTAGCACCATGATATGGTTTGTGTCTAGTTGTTCCCCTCAAAGCCTCATGCAATCATGAGGCAGGGACTTCCAGAGTTTGAGACCTGACTCATGATTCACTGGGATTATTGTTTTAGTACTGATGGGATTATGGGTTTGAGTACTTCTGAGATTATGGGTGTAGCCTAAGGCAGATCGGCTGAGGTGGAGAACCTGAATGTAATATAAAGAGAGACAGACGCTTGCTGTTGCTCTCTGCTGCCCTGGTTGGTCGCTTGCCTCTGTCACAGTTGTTGCTGTGCCGCCATGAACTGGATGCTCTCTGACCTATTCCACTCAGCCTTGGGCCAGCCAAATATGGACTGAAACCTCCAGTAACTGTGAGCTAAATAAACCTTTCCTTCCTTCATTTTGAGTGTTGGGTATTTGCCCCAGCAATGAGTAAAAAGTAACTAAGACACACCACATCCTTAATCCCAGTATCACATATCCTAATCCAGCCACCTTGAAAACTCCCCATCTATGACCACATGAGGCTTTGGGAAGGCATCTAGATATGAGTACAATGGGTGTGGAGGAGAAAAAATGCTGGCAACCTGGAAGCAGAGAGAAAGAGAAAGAGCCAAAAAGAGGGTGGGCCAGGAGCTAGGATACACTCTTCAGAGTTGCTTGCAAATCACCTCCTCCAACCAGGTGCTGGTTCTAGGAGCAATTCAGCTAGTGTGTATACATTTACGCTTACATCTTCAGCGCTGGTGAGTTTCTGTTCTGTGGCCTTACCATTGATAAGATCAGAGCTTCCACCATGTAATTGATGCAGGAAGAAAACACTGATCTGGGGTGCATTACCACCAATAGAGTACCTCCAAATGATATAGGAAAAACCGATCCTCAACCTAAAAAGTACCTGGGACGAGTTTGTGTTCTCTAAAACTGAAGAACGAATTTTAGGACCAAATGGAGGTAATGAGCAGAACATATTTATTAGGGGAAAGAAAGCTCCTGTCCAAGAGAGGGACAGGAGGGGCGTCATGAATGGATGTCCCAGAAGAAACTGTCTCTTCCAGGGACTTTTATAGAGGAGAAAACATGGGAACTCGCTTAGGTGGGTATGAGGTGGGACAAAGACTATGGTCAACTAATGAGATTACAAGCATCATTGTTCAGGTAAAACTGATTAACACTGGGATCCAATGGGAAAGCAAGTCACGTAACAAGTGGGCAAGAATACAGAGTAAGGTCTCTTCCTGTTGGGCCTTGGCTGGTGACTCTTTCCAGGTTCTTTCAAGGTGATTGATACCTACGTAGAATATCAATCCCTCACATCTATCCCTAGGAAAGTATGTAGTTGTTTTGGTTTACTCTTTTCCTAAGACCTGGCCCAAGGCAGAGGCGGAAGAGTGTCTGTCTCTAGTCACAAAGTCACCTTGTCTTCCATGTCGTCCTTGAGAGCCTGGCCCTGTCTGACTGCCTATAATATTTCTATCTAATTCAGCTGCCTACAACAAGATAGCTTAGCGGACTAAAGCACCTGCTTAGGCAGAGCGCAGTGGGGTTGATCCCCAGCATCCCATGCTGGCCACACCCTCAGGGCATGCTGAGTCCCCATTTGAGACTGAACGTGGTGGCATGCATCTGTAATCCCAGCACTTGGGAGGCTGAAAACAGACGGATCAATATGAGTTCCATCTATGTAATGTAGACCCTGTCCTAAATATTAAATAAATAAATAAATAAATAAATAAATAAATAAACAAGAATTACATAACTGTACAAAAGGGATAGTGAGTCTGAGCAGCAGTCTGTAAGTCTGAACAAGTCATTAAACAGATAGGTTGTTAATAGGGGAATAACTGTATTAAACCCAATAGTCCTGTCTATATGGGACCTAGAACCCATTGATTCTACAAATGTTTCATTGTCCTTCAATGCTTTACTTCCCTCCGTATCTAGTTTCAGTTCTGTAATATGAACATATCTCCCTCCACCCTTCTTTAGCTTCTTGGTCCCTGCTTCACAATACCAGAAAGCTAGTTCAACACAAGACCCTCCCTGCACACCCAAATCCCACATGGCTGAGAAGAAAATTGGGCTCCTTGGGTCTGGGCCATGCTGGCTGCACTCCTCACGGCCAGCCTCAAGGAGTCGCTAGAATCCTGCCCTGTCTGCCTGACTAAGAGGAACATTTGAGCCCACCCTGAACAATTTAGCAATTGAGGAAGACCCTATCTCAAATTGAAAAATAAAAAGGATTCAGGTGGTAGCTCAAGACAAAGGTCCTGAATTCAACCCCCAACCCTGAATTCAGTCCCAAGCCCCTAGACCTGGACCAAAATAAACAAGGTGAGGCTAGAGGAGAGGCCTTCAGCCTCACTGATAACAGGCTTTCTGTGCTCAGCTGTCCAGGTAACTATTGTGTATCTTCTCCTCAGGCCTTCCCCCCACTGCCACCTCACCACTGACTTACAGCCAAGGCTTCTGACCAGGTTCCAGCTTCCAGCATTCTTTCCTTGAACTCTGCCTGATATGGGTGCACTTTCCCTCTGCTCAAGACCAGTTGTGTTTTAAGGATGGAACCACTGTTATGGGTCACTCATCATAAGAACTAGACCAGAAGCCAAACTAGAATTGGAATTTGAGCCCTTATTGGTTCAGCTCAGGGCTGTCAGTTAGTTCTCACACAGGGGAAGACTGATCAGCCCCTAGCCCAGGCAGCAAGGAGTTTTCAAAGCACAAAATCACATGGCTAAGGGGTCTTTCTCAGTTCAGTGGTATGCGCAATGTGCCCATGTGGACGCTTGTTGAGCAAGCTGTTTTTACAAGATACATCTTAAACTATGTTTACAGGAATTAGATTCAGGAGGGAAGGGAAACAGTTACTCATTACTAAACAGCCTTGAACAGAGGGCAAGAATACATTCCTTAAGGTAGATAACAGGAAGCATAAGGGGACCTGATAGTTTTCCATGGTTATAGCACAAAATTCAGTTGACCCTTTACAGCCACTCCTTCCCTTGTCCAAGGACATCATCCCAGCAATTGTCTTCAAACTCTGTTGCAGAAGTTCTACCTTCTCTGTTAGGTCTTTTCTTTCAGTCTGTTGTAGGCAGCTGAATTAGATAGAAATATTATGGGCAGTCAGACAGGGCCAGGCATTCAAGGAAACAATATGGGAGACAAGGTAGCTTTGCAACTTGGAAGAGACAGACACTCCCTATCGGCCAGACCTCAAGACAAAAGAGGAAACAAATACAACTACATATTTCCCTAGGAATGGGCATCAGGGATTAATATTCTAAATAGGTATCAATCACCTTGGAAGCCCAAATGAGTCACTAACTCAACCCTCAACAGGAAGAGACCCTGTCCCTTTTTCAGGCCCACTTGCCAGATGACTCACTTCCCCATTTAGTACTGGATTTAATCAATTTTATCTGAGTAATGGTGCTTGCAATCTCATTGGTTAACCATAGTTTTGTCACACCTCATGCCCACCTAACTGAGTTCCCAGGCTCTGCACCACTTTAGACCCACCTCACCACATGGTTTTGCTCAATAAAAGTCCTTGGAAGAGACAGCTTCCTGGGGACAACATGCTTGGGTCCCCCTTCTGTCCCTCTCTTGAACAGGGACTTTCTTTAACCCAGTAAATATATTCTGCTCATAACCTCCATTTCTTCCTAAAATTCATTCTTAGGTTTTAGAGAACAAAAACTCATCCAAGGTAACTTTTAGGTTGGGAGTTTCATTTTTCCCCTATACCCTTTGGAGGTCATCCTCTGACATCATTTTTCCCCTATATCAAGCATACAAACATTCAATCATCTCATCCATCTTTAAAAAAAAAAAAAAGCCTACTACTTCATTCTGATTACACACACACACACACTTTTCTCATGCAGTCCAGAGCTGCACATATGATAAGCACACATTCTACCACTAAGTCACTAAAGCCCTTTTTCTCCCCCTCACTTTTTTTTTTTTTTTTTTTTTTTTTTGTCTTTTGGAGACAGGATTTCACTATACAGTTAAGGCTGGCCTTTGTAGGCCCAGCTCACCTCAAATTTGCAGTGATCCGACTACCTCAGCCTCCCAAATTCTGAGATTACAGGCATTCATCACCCCACCTGGCCTTTCCATGACGTCCTACCCCATCATCTTTCATCTTTCAGCAACCTGTTGATGCAGGAAGAAAAAACTGATCTGGGGTTGATGCCCTCCAATACGGAACCTCCAAATGATATAAGGAAAACCAATCCCCAGCCTAAAAAGTACCTAGGATGAGTTCATGTTCTCTAAAACTGAAGAATGAATTTTAGGAATAAATGGAGGTAATGAGCAGAACACATTTACTGAGGGAAAGAAAGCTCCTGTCTAAGAGATGGACAGGAAGGGGGTCCTGAGTGGGTGTCCCCCAGAAGCTGTCTCTTCCAGGGACTTTTATAGAGAAGACATGGGAACTTGCTTAGGTGGGTATGAGGTGGGACAAAGACTATGGCCAACCAATGAGATTACAAGCACCATTGCTCAGGTAAAATTGATTAACATCAGGATCCAATGGGAAGGCAAGTCACGTAGTGAGTGGGCAAGAATGCCACCTATTGACCATGGGCTCATGACTCTTTTTCAGGATCTTTTAAGGTGATTGATAGCTACTTAAAGTATCAATCCCTGATGCCCATCCCTAGGGAAGTATGTAGTTGATTCTGCTTACTCTTGTCTTGAGATCTGGCCCACGCTGGAGGAGTGTCTGTCTCTAGTTGGAAAGTCAACTTGTCTTCCATGTCGTCCTTGAGGGCCTGGCCCTGTCTGACTGCCTATAATGTTTCTATCTAATTCAGCTGCCTACAACACTATGTCCCATAGCAGTTTCACTTCTCTCTCTCTCTCTCTCTCTCTCTCTCTCTCTCTCTCTCTCTGTCTGTCTCTGTCTCTCAACCAAAACAGAAAAACTTTTCTGGGGGTACACATTGGTGTGCAATAAACCACACACACTTAAATCATACAATGATAGATCTGACATGAATTCACCAGTGAAATAATCACAATCAAGAGAGCACTTACTTTAATCCCAAAGTATTGTGCCAGTCCCCTTTATTGCCTTCTTTTAGATATTTGAACATACTGTATTTAACATTCTAGTAGAATGCATATATTTTGGTTATATCTCCTTGTGTCTTTGGTGCCAGTATCTTAACTTGCTCATCTATTTATAGTCTGTAAACTGAGGAAACTTTACAATCATAGGAGTCCCTGACCCTTCCCAGATATTGTGTGTCAGAGTTCTTACATCTTCATCCACTGACAATCATACCAGACAGTGCTATAGATTTGCTTTCAAATGACCATATGTAAAGAATTTAACCCAACTTTTCACCTGGAATCATTTCCTTTCAGCCAAAAGAAATTTCTTCTTCTCAGCTGGAAATATAGTTCAGTGGCATAAGCACCTGCCTGGCATGTGCAGTGTCCTGAGTTCAATCCCCAGTACTACAAAAAAAAAAAAAAAAAAAAAAAAGGTGGATGTTCAAGAAAAAAAGGAAAGAAACTCCTTAAGCATCTCTACTGTCCACCAGCCTTACTACCACCATGCCCACACCCAACCTCTCACAGGGGATCAAACCCAGGGGCACTTTACCATTGGACTGCATCTTGAGCACTTTTAAAAAATCTTTGACAGAGGGTCTAAGTTGTCCAGATTGGTCTCTTCTTTGAGGGGGGATGGGTACCAGGATTGAACTCACGGTGTTGCAGTTGCCAGGCAAGCATGTATGCTGCTGAGCCATCTCCCCAGCCAGACTGGTTTTGAACTTGTGACTCTCCTTCCTCAGCTGTCCATGTATCAACAAATACAGGTGTGCAGTGCCTGGTTCCATCCTGGTTAATAGCAGACTCCTAGAGACAAACTTCCTTATCTTTCTTTTTTTACTATGTATTTATTTCGCTTTGAACCTAAAAGTGTATTTTTATTGAATATAGAACCATGCATTGTCAATTTCCTCCTTCGGCGCTTCAAAGATGCCACTGTCTTCCTTCCATGATTTCTGATGAGAAATCCACGATTCATTGTTTTCCCCTACATTCAAACTGCCATTTTTCTACAATTTGACCATTATATACCTAGGCATTGCATCTTTGAATGTTATTTATAGAACTAATTAAATCTACCCATCCCTGGCTTTTCACCCAATGCGAAAAGTTTCTGCCCACGATCTCTTCAAACATCTCTAGTTTGATATTTCCATTCAATCTGGAATCACTATTATTCACATGCTGGACTCTTTTTAATATTACACCACATGTCCCTAAATCTATATTCATTTTTGTTCAATCTTTTTTCTCTGAGTTCCTCAGATTTGGTCAATTTTATTTTATTTATTTATTTATTTATTTATTTATTTATTTATTTATTTATTTATAGCTGTTCAGTTTTTATTGAACATGTTACAAAATGAGGTTTAGTCGAAAAGACCAAAGCCCATGTCATCCTCAGATTCCTCGGATTCTTCTTCCTTTGCTTCCACCTTCTTCTCCTCAGCTGGGACAGCAGCGATGGAGGAGGCAGGGCCACCTGCAGTTGCAGCACCTGCTGCTGGAGCAGGGCCTCCAGCCCCTGCATTGCAGATGAGGCTCCCAATGTTGACATTGGCTGGGGCCTTTGCAAACAAACCACGCCAAAAAGGTTTCACATTGAGGCCTGCCGCTTTAATGAGGGCATTGATTTTATCTTCTGTCACGGTCACCTCGTCATCGTGCAGGATGAGGGCCCAGTAGATACAGGCGAGCTCGGAGACGGAGACCATGATGCGGGCTGCCGGGCACAGTGCTAGTCGCCAGAAGAAGTGAAGGCCTCACCCCAATGCAGCCTTAGCTCCCTCAGAAGAACCAAGCACCTTGGCGGCAGCTGAGGAAAAGCAGATTTGGTCAATTTTATTGATCTCCACATTCACTGACTCCTTGTCATTTTCATTTTGCTATTAACTCTTACAGTGAATTTTTAATTTTGGATATTATAGTTTTCAGTTCTAAAATGTCAGTTTGGTTATTTATTAATTTTTTTTTTTTTCTCCATGGAGATTCATTGGAGCCTTAATGTCACCTCAACTGGATTTTTTCTGCTTGTTGGAGCATTTCAGAGATATATTCTCCTAGGGAATGTGCACTGTCTTGGTTCTCTGTGTGTCATACAATTGTACATTGTGCCCCAACTGTTGTAACTGTTCTGTCATATAAACTCTGAGTTCCCTCCTAATCCTTTAGACTATGTGGACTGTTTTAGGTAACCATCATCAGCCATACTGGTTAACTTGAGCTCATAAGTTGGGTTTTGCTTCGAAGTCATCCTCCAGTGGTCCAGCTTCAATCAGGCTTTCTTCTTCAGCACTCCACCCACCCAACTGTGCAGTTAGCAACTGGGTGTGCCAAGTCTCTGCTCCTCTTGCCGACCTCCCCAAGCCTTCCTGTGGGAAAGCCCTGGCTCTTCCCCATGTCACTCCTTTGCTGACCTGGCCTGAAGAGACTCCTGAGTTTATATCATCAGCCAATCTTTTCTTCTGGACTGTAGGCTGCGTTTCCGGTAGCCTACCCACTCTGGCCTCTGAGTCTAAGAACTTCTAAATTCAGCATGTCTGGCCACACTTGATTCTGCAGCCCTCTTCCCACTCACCCCACCTTACAACTTATCCTTTTCAGTGAGTGCCAACTCCACCTGCCCCAATGTTCAGTCCAAAACTTGAGGTCATTTTTGGCTCTTTTCTTATTCTGACATATACTTCACCTGTCAGCAGGTCTGTCACCTCCACCTTCCAATTATAGCTGGAGTTACAAAACTCTTTGTCACTTACCCTGCCTCAGTTTGCTCAAGGCCACCCTCATTCTTCACCCAGACTATAGATACAGCTTCTGTCATCATCTGTTACAGAAATACACTGTGTGTATCATGTTTTGTTTTGTTGTGCTTTGCAGATAGGAATGGCTTTACAAGTTGAAGTATTACAGGAATTGGATATCAAGCAAACTTGCTAGTACCATTTCCCCAATGTGTGTTCATCTTGTGTTTCTGTGTCACATTTCATCTTGTGTTTTTGAATTCTCATAACACTTCAATCTTTTCATTTTTGAGGTGAACTGTGGCAGTGATCTTTCATGTCACTACTGTAATTGTTTTGGGCACTACATGTGACACCCAGGTTAAGACAGGGTTTAGTCAGTCAGTGCTATGTGTTCTCACTGCTCCACATATTTCCTTGGGTATCCCAATTCTGTGATGGACAACAATGAAATAAGCTGGTTGATGTTTATATCTACATTTAAGTGGAAGGAAGAGTCCTACATCTCTCCCTTTAAATAAAAAAGTAGAAAGTATATGGCTTAGGGAGGAAGGCATGTCAAAAGGTAAGATGAGCTGAAAGCAAGTCCCATTGGGCCACTTAGCCAAGTGAAGAATGCAAAGCAAAAGTTCTTGAAGGAAATAAAAATGTTGCACGAGTGAATACACAGTGATACGATAGTGGAACAGCCTTACCTCTGATACGAAGGAAGTTCTAGTGGTCTAGGTAGAAGATCAAACTGAAGCACTCCCTTAAGCTAAAGCCCAGTCTAGAGTGAGGCCTTCACTTTTCAATTCTCTGAAGACACAGAGGGATAAGGAGCTTCTGATGAAACAACCAAAGTCAGCAGAAGTTGGGTCCTGAGATATAACGAAAGACGCTATCCCTATAACATCAAAGTAGAAGAAGAAGCATGGGGCTAGGGAGATAGGTTGGTGGTCTAAGAACCTGTCTGGCAAGTGCAGAGACCCTGGTTCAATCCCTGGTATTGCATGCTGTGCCTACCCCAGAATCCCAGGGGGGAAACCATGCAAGCTATCAAAACTGGGCATGGTGGCACATGACTCTAATCACAGCGCTGAAGAGACTGAGACAATAATATCACTGTGAATCTGAGCTATGTAGCAAGATCTTGTACCAAATAAATGAATAAATAAATAATTTTTTTTTAAAAAAAAAGAGGAAGCATCAGGTTATCCTGAAGTCTTAGCTAAGGTGGCTATGCTAGACCACAGATTTCCATTGTAGATAAAACAACCTTCTAGCCGGGTGTGGTGGCACATACCTGTAATCCCAGCACTTGGGAGGCTGAGGCAGGAGGATCAGCGTGAGTTCGAGACCAGCCGGGGCCACAAAAGTGAGCCCAAGGCCAGCTTGAACTGCATAGCGAGACCCTGTCTCAAAAAGACAAAAAAAAAAAAAAAAAAAAAAAACCTTCTACCGGAAAAAGATGCTATAGAGGTGTTTCATAACTTGAGAGGAAAAGCCAGTGCCTAGACTCAAAGCTTCAAAGCATGGGCTCACACTCTTGTTAGGGGTTACTGTAGCTGGGGACTCTGAGCTTTAGGCATGATCATTCACCACCCCACAGTTGTGAAGCCCTTAAGACTGTTACTACATGCAGTGTGCCTGTTACTCTCTAAATGGAGTAATGGAGGCTGGATGACAGCATGTCTGTGTGTGGCTTACTAAATATTTGAATGCTTTATTGCTCAGGAAAAAAGGATTCCATTTAAAATATTACTCCTGACTGAAAAAGCTCCTGATCACTGAAGACCTCTGATGGATAGGTATGAGAGATTAGTGATGTTTTCATGCCTGATAACACAGCACCCATTCTGCAGTCCATGAGCCAAGAAGTTATTTTGATTTTTAAGTTTTATTACTTAAGAAATATGTTTCATATGACTACAACTTCCCCAGATTATGGTTCCTCTAATGCAGTGGTGGCAAACCCATGGCATGTGTGTTATTTGCTTTTCTTTTAAGACATCTTTGGAGATGAATGAGTTTCTTGGCTTTTGTTTTTGTTTTTTTTTTCAAAGTAAAAACTTCAGGATTCAGGTTTAAATGCAGTGCTGGCACTTTGTGATAAAATGAGTTTGGAGTTGCATTGTGGGTACACATCTCTAGGTTCACCAGGACTACTCTAATTAGTCTAGGAAAAATAAAATGAAACTCAGAAAAGGGGTAATCATTCTAGTTGTTGTCAAAAATATTCATGATTCTGCCAGGCGTGGTGGCTCACGCCTGTAATCCCAGCACTCGGGAGGCTGAGGTAGGAGGATTGGTGCGAGTTTGAGACCAGCCTGGTCTACAAAAGTGAGCTCAAGGCCAGCCTCAACTGCATAGAGAGACCCTGTCTCAAAAAGACAAAAAAAAAAAAAAATAATAATAATAATAATATTCATGATTCATAGTAAGAGATCAAAATATTAACATTAACATGAATTTGGAAGAAGTTGGCCTTGAACTTTATTAATGACTTTGAGGAGTTTGACTTTGACTTTGAGGCTTTCAAGATTTCTTAGAGTCAGAGAGATAGCTCAGTGGAATAACTGCTTGTCAAGTGCAAGATCCTGAGTTCAATCCCTAGCACCACGAAAGGAAAAAAAAAAAAAGAAAAAAGAAAGATTTCAGTGGAAGAAATCACTGCAAATATGATACAAACAATAACAGGACTAGAAGTAGAAATGGAGTCTGGGGGACTGGGGAGATAGCTCCAAGGCACAAGTGCCTGCCTGGCAAGTGCAAGGTCGTGAGTTTGAACCCCGGTCCTGC
>PVJA010021078.1:0-36067 GCA_004027025.1 Myocastor coypus
AAAAAAAAAAAAAAAAAGACAGAGATATTGAGGTAGGTCGGAAATGACCCAAAGGCCTGTGAGGAGAATGGTGTGTTTCCTGAATGGGAGTCCATGGTAGCCAGAGGAGCACAGCTCCGGGGGCAAACCCATGAGAATGGGGTGATGGTCAGGGCAGGAGACCTGGACACCCGTCTTCAGATTGACAGTTCCTTCCTTCCAGGGTGTAGGGCAGCAGAGCCCTCCCTTTCTCTGCAGCCTTCCTATCTTTCTACCGCCTGTGTCTTGAGAAGACCAAAGACCTGGCCATGGCCTGTCTCTGCCACAAGCCCCTGGTTCAGCTCTGCTCCATTTCCATCCCTTAGGCCTCAGCTGGGTGAGTTCTCCATAAGGCCAGGGACCTAGAACTCCTTTGGGTAGGTATAAGGAGCTGGCTTTCTGAGCTTGGCTCTTCAGCACCTGGCTTGGGGGGCAGGGGAATATAGTACTTGGGCTCCAGTTGGTGCCCTGGGTTTGGAGCCAGGGGATACTTGCTGAAGAATAAATGAGTTGTAGCTGAAAACCAACCTTCTGGTCTAGAAAACTGAGGCCTTTCCTGGGCGGTGGGCACTCTGGGAGATGCGGAAGAGTGGAAGATGGGGTCGGGGTAGCTCCCAGAACTGTTTGAGAAGCAGTGTAACAGCAGCCCAAGTAGAGCCTCCAGCCCTGGAGTCGGACCAGCTCTGTCTCTGGTCAAGGCAGGGACCGGCAAGACTGGTGACGGGCAAAGAGCCTGGCCCTGTCCGCGCTTTAGCCAACAGGAAGCTAGGGAGTGAGACCAGGCTAGGCGGCCAACTAGTCGTTGGGGAGTCCCGGGCGTGGGCGTAGGGAGCCGGGGAACTCCCGCGGCCGCCTCCTGGGCGCTAGCGTGGGGGCGCAACCTGTCACTCTGCCCCTGCTCCCCCACACCCTGCCAACTCAGAGTCCTCCTCTGTAACACAGAGTTCCTGCTGAGGCTGGTTTGCGCTCCTTTTTTTTTTGTAGCGTTCCAGGCAGGGCAGAGAGAAGAAGTGACCTAGTGACCCGTGCCGAGCCCAATCTAGACTCTAGGCCCTCCCTACAAACTGCGGGGCGGGGCTTGGGGGCTCGGGGCGGGGCCATGCGGGGGCGGGGCCGGCCGGCACCTGGGTGAGGCCGCGCCGCCCCGCCCCCTCGCACTTCCGTGTGCAGCGGCGCGGGAGCGGGAGGTGGCGGTCCGGATCCCTCGCCCACCCCTGGGATCTGCCGCTGCGCCGAGACCCGGGCCTAGGTCCTGGCCGCGGGGCTTGTCCCGGGAAGGCCCACGCCGATCCTGCGCGCGCCAGGGAAGCCGCGCGGGGAGCCTGACGCCGGCCGACGCGACCCCCGGGCGCCCGGCCCCGGCCGGGAGGTGAGTGAGCTGGGCGCGGGATCTGGGCTGCGTCGACGGCACCGCGCCCATTCCTCTTGCCCACTTCGATTCCCTTTTTGGAAACTGAGAAACTGAGCGGCGGCCGGCAAAGTCACACCGCGCGGTGCCCCTGTTGGACGGCGGGGGCTGAAGCCTCCAGTCCGCCCGCGCCCGCCCCTCCGAGAGGCCGTGCGAGCCCCAAATCCCCCGGGGGGGGGCCCATCAGTTCCCCGTCCGTCCCCCTGAGTCCATGGCCGCCCCTCCCATCTGCCCCCCGCCCTTCGCAATCCACCTCTGCCGCCCCCTCGGTCCAGCTTCCCGAGCTAGCTTTGGTCCCAGGCTTTGCTCGTCGTACCACTCCTTTCTGCCACCCGGCCCAGGCCGCGCCTCTAGTCCCCGGGTTCCAGGGTCCCAGCTGGCCGCCTCTCGGAGCGCCACATCCTAGCTGGGGCTCTTCTTTCAGTCGTCAGGTCTCGCTCGGGTCTCTGGGTTGGGCGTGGCTCCACACTACCATCCCCCTTCCCGCCCCGCCTCTCCGATCCCCCTCCCTGAAGGCCCCAGTCTGCTCTAGCTGTCCTAGTACTCTCCACCACGCAAGCCTCCTGGGGGCCGGAGCAAGGGGAAGAGGCGGGGGGGGGGGGGGCTGCTGGTCGGCGGTGAAGGGAAAGGAGGGGCGCACACATCACTCCTCCTACCTTCCCCATCCTGCTCTGTAGGTGAGGGGAGGGCCCCACTGAGTACCCGAAGTGAACTTGTTCAGGAGGATTCAGTGTAAGCAGAGGGCGTCCTCTGCCCTGGCCCATCCATGTACGCAGAGATGGTCTCTCCTGACGTTGTGGATATGTTGTGTATCTTCATTGCTTGTGTTTTCGCTGTGGGCCTTGCTTGCCTCTGTGTGTGTCCTCATATCTGCGACTTGCCTGCTTTATGTGTCCTGAGGGTCTGTGTGTGTCCTTTGCAGCTGTGTGTGCTGGCTTGGTGTGTTGTCTCCAGATCACCCGCATTATGTCTGAAGGGGTCCTGTGTTGCACTCTAGATAGCATGGTGACCAACTGGCTATGAGTACATTAGATCTTTTAATTGTAGGAACCTGTGTTGTTGGATTGCCAACCCAGTAGGCTGATGGGGTGTATTTGTAGAACTGTGTATATGTGTCAGAGGGAGAAAGGGGGTGTGAAGAACTCAAATTTGGTTCTTACTTTCCCTCTACCTCTGCTGCTGTAACCAAGATGACCCGGTCCAGAAGGAGTGGGGACTGCGTTTCCTCATTCCTGCTATGGACTGGGCTGAGGTGTGGTGGACAGGCCAGCAGAGGGCAGCTTTGTGGCATGCGTGTGTGTGTGTGTGTGTGTGTGTGTGTGTGTGTGTGTGTGTGTATGTATGTGTGTATGCACTGGAGCTTGTTGGTGATTGAGCCAGAGACAGACAGATAGACATAGAGGTGTCTGCATAGCCGTCCCCAGCTGTAAAATGCTGTGAGGACTCCAGTGTGTGTCAGGACCATTCTAGAGGTGACAGTAGTGTGGAGATGCGTGATTGTTGGGAGACTGTTCATGGGGAGTAGTGGTGATTGTGGGTAACCAAAAGTGGCAGGGTGTGGGTTTCAGTGGTCGGGGAGAGAGTGCAACAGTGCCAGGGAGGCCCATGAGAGCCCTGGTATATGAGAGCGTGGGGGCGATTGAGAGGTTGTGGTTATGCACGCTGCCTATGCAAGGCTGGCTAAGTGTCCTGGGATTACAAGAAAGCTAGAGTCAGGTCTTGGGCTTTTTAGTGTTAAAGTTTAAAAAAAAAAAAAATTGGTGTTTTGCATTAGGGTCTTACTGTGTAATTGAAGCTGGACTTGGATGTACCAAGTGGTCCAGGCTGGCCTCAAACTCATGCTGATGCTCCTGCCTTAGCCTCCTGAGTGCTGGGAGTACAGGTATGCATGACCACACCTGGCATAGGCTTTTTAATGTAATGATCAAAACCTCAAGTAGTTGTAAACGCCTGCAACAACAGAAAACCCAAGCCAGGCCTTTCTAGGACTGTTTTCTTGTCTGCAAATGGAGAAAATGTTGAGGACTGGAGGTCCCGCAGGGGTCTCAGGGCACAACCTTAGCACATCCTGAGATGGAAGAACAAACTAAGCCTTACTTGGTGACCCCCCCCCCACCTACTTGGGTCCCCATTCTCTTGGGAACTGAAGCTAATGGAAGCTCACATGGCCCCAGTCCCATTTCCTGCCTGCAGTGAGGTCTGGTGCCTCTTCACATCCCTTCAACAAAGCTGCGTATGGGAAGGAGGTGTTCTCAGAGCCCCCAGCGGCCAGCCCTGTTCTGCCCTAATGAGACTCCCTCGCCCCAACTACCAGCCTACAATCTCTCTGGCAGGGACCTGGGAGAGGGTGGGGGTGGGGGTAATTCAGAGCTGTGCCTACGGGGCACTAACACCATTTAGCAGGATGGCTAATTGAAGTTTAAATTAAAACTAGAAATTAAAGTACTGACAAAAAGATAAAGCCTGAGGATGCCTTTGCACCCAGGGAGTGGTGATGAAGGTGTCTAGCTGAGGGAGGAGATCGAAGCTGGGAATGGGAATCTTGTGGTGGCCTGGCCTGGCCTACAGCAGAAAAACCCCCGCCTTTCAGTCAAGAGACCCAGGGTACCTTGTTCCCTCTGCCATTCCTCCCTTCTAGGCCTCAGTGGTGTTTTGTGTTTCTGCTTTGCTTTGTTTTAGCTGAATAATGGGCACAACAGTAATGTGAGAATCATGTGAACGGTAAGGTAAAAAAGAATAAAAAAGCATCAGAGTTCGTTTGTTCCTTCCAACATGAGTCTGCTGGGGAGCTGGCACAGCACATCTTAGAGCCTGAGAATCATCTGGGGAGCAGGGCACTAGTATTTACCTGCCACTTTAAAATCACCCCAGGCCATAAAGTGCTGGTACCTGATTGCACCCTAGGATTCTAAAACCTGTAGGACAACCTCTGCTTTGGGAGGGTTAGGTCCAGCTTTTTGCTGTGTCTGCTGGCTACTCCTGTTGGAAGTGTTCCAAGGACAGAGATACAGTATTCTGGCCCCTGATATTGAGCAGACACATAAGAAACTTGGGCCCAACACCCCATTTCACAGAGGAGAAAGCCAAGGCCAGAGAGGCCCACAGGCTGAGAGCTGGCTGGGCCTGTCTGCCGTGCCAAGGTGAGAGCCTGTTTGGTTGGCTGTGCCTCCCTGCTCAGCTGTTTTCTCCTGTTCCTGCAGGTCTGCTGGGAATCAGCCCAGGCGGGGGCGGCAGCCCTACTTCTCTTGGTGGTGCTGAGTGGCAAGAGCAGCAGGAGCAGCAGGAGCTAGGACCAAGGACACGTGGGAGCTGGGAACCCCAGGTAGGACCGGGAGCTCTTGGGCAGATCGATGGTGTGCTGAGTGGCCTTCCTGCTTAGACTCTGCCCCTTCCCACGTGGGGTTTCTTGGGCTTGGGGGAACTCACAGAGTCCTTGACTTGGCACTTACCCCCTCAGGCCTCTGAGACGGCAGCCAGCCACTAGCTCTGCCAGCGTGGTGCTGTGTCTGGAGCACAACTAAAGTCTTGGGAAGGCTTTGGCCTTGAAGTGCAGGCGACTGAGGGCCACTTGTGGATTGGTGGAAGGAGTCGTGACACCATTTAGGCCAGTTGGAGAGAAAGTGGTCTGTGAGCCAAGAGTTGGGGATAGATGTGTCAACCTGTAACTGTCCTCATCATCACAGAAGGCAACTAAGGTTCACTGGGCCCCACAGATTGGAATAGAAGAGGGTCTCCTAGCACATCTGAGGCCTCTTGCATACCCCAGTTCTTGTCCAGCTTCTTTGCTACAGATTTAGGGGTGAGTCAGGCAGTGTCTCCTAGGAATGCTAGAGAAAGCTACAATCTCTGAGGTCAGCAGTCCTTCCTTTTGGGGCCAGCTTTTTCTCCTTTGCCCCAATGTAATGAAAATGGCACTGTGGGCTGGAAGTATAGCCCCTTGGTAAGCATATGCTTTAGCTCAGTGGTTCTCAACCTTTCTAATGCTGTGACCCCACAATACAGTTCCTCATGTTGCGGTGACCCCAAACCAAAAAAAATAATTTTGGTGGCTACTTCAAAACTGTAATTCCAGATAAATAACATTTTCCGATGGCTTTAGGTGACCCCTGTGTTTTGGTCGTTTGACCCCCGTTGGGGTCTTGACCCACAGGTTGAGAACCGCTGGCTTAAGTAAAGCCTGGAGTTCATCTCTAGTCAGACGTAGAGGAAAAGAAAGAGGAAGATTGGAAGAGGGAGAAGAGGGGCAGAGGAAGAGGTATGGCCTGGAAGGATGAAGGAGGGAAGTGAAGAAAGTGAGTTGCTTTAGTGTTTAGAGTCCTGGTGGGCCGGGTTCTGGGTATGTGAGTGAGCTGAGACCACCTAGGACCCAGGAAATGACCAGGGCAGGGATAGCGAGGTGGGATGCCCTTGGCTTGGGGCTTCTGTTGCCTGAGGTCAGGGTACCCAGTCTCCTGGTTCCCTGAGTTTCTCACTTTAAAGTCTCAAGCACCACCAGCCTGGCTGGAAGCTTGGGCATACACATATTCAGCAGGCACACAGAAAGCCAGTCTGCACTGAGCGCCCATGCCATAGATGCCTGGTGTTAGCACACATGCCACACATGTGGGCTCACGAGTACATGGGTATTTGTACACGCTCCCAAAACACAGATGCTCACCTCTGTCTTCCTGCACTCAGAGGCTGCCCACATTTACCACATGGTGACCATGCGGTGTTAGGGACGGAGCCCTGCTCAGAGTCACAGCCTTGTCTAGCAGCCCGGGTCTGGCATGTAACACAGTCAGGTCCGGGTGCTACTGTGACCACGGGGGCCAGAAGGGCTTGAGCCACATTGAAACGTGGGCTCCAGCCAGATGTTCAGGAGCTTTCCACGACTTTTGGAGATGGGCAGCACGGGTGTGGAGAGGGTGCCGTCAGCTGCTCAGTGCCGTTTGTGGCTGCAGCCACAGAGGAGGAAGTAGGCGTTTGGTCATGGGGCCGGAGTGCTCAAAGCCTAGAGGGTGTTAGACAGCCCCTCTGTGCCCCATAGTGTTCATGCCTGGAGTGGAGTCGCTAGTCTCTGGGACTTGGAGGGCACATAGGGTATGCTCAGTGGGGTCCACTTTTCAAGGCTGGAGCCCAGGGAACAGGCCCATTTGTCCGAGGCGTTTCCGGAGGCTCACTTCCTCTGGGTTGCCCAGGAAGTGGTTTCACAGTGGGACTGACCAAGCCATCCAGCTATGGCTTACCCCAACCCTGTCCTACCTGCTGAGGGGAGCAGCATCTGGCTGGTGGATTAGCCTAAACGACCAGTCTTGTACTGTCAGGGCTGCTGGCCTTGCCAGGGGCTCTGGAAGGAGGAGATCTGAAGCAGGAATCCCCTGCAGCCCCTACAACGCCTCCTCTTCTCTTGCTCTGAGCCCGTAAGCTGAGGTTCAGGAATCAGCAATGGTAGGCATGGCCCTTGGGGGCTGAGGTGATGAAGCAGTGTCTCAAGCATCTGGCAGCACCAGGCAGCTCTGTGAATGCCCGGGCAAGGCACTTTGTTGCTCGGTGCCTCGGTTTCCTCCTCTGACAAATGAGGTGATGATAATGTTCACCTTTTTGAGGTTACTTGGAAAGAACAGATAGCGTATGTAAAGTAGCTAGCTCTGTGCTTGGCTCACTGAGTTTTTTTTTTTTTTTTTTTTTTTTTTTTTGTCTTTTTGAGACAGGGTCTCGCTATGCAGTTGAGGCTGGTCCTGAGCTCACTTTTGTAGCCCAGGCTGGTGTCGAACTCGCACCAATCCTCCTGCCTCAGCCTCCCGAGTGCTGGGATTACAGGCGTGCGCCACCATGCCCGGCCTCACTGAGTTTTTAATGAGTAGAAACCATAGTCAGGTAGAGCACGCAGTGGCTGTTTCATAGTAACTATTCAAAAACCAGTGAGTGGTACTGATAATGTGCCGTTATTATCTGATGGGCTGGGGACTGGCCCCGTGTCATGAGAATGGAGTAGCTGTGGAGCCTGGCTGAGAAGTCAGGGTCCTCTGGCTCTCATTTCCTCTCAGTTCTGCTGCCAGCTGCAATGTCAGGGATGGGGCTAGCCGCATGGCTCAGTGGGTCCCATGGCCTCTGACGAAGGAGCTCCAGGTGGAGGAGCTGAGGTCCCTCAGACACCCAGTTCCCTCCTCTTCATCTCCCCCCACACCCTTTCAAAGAGAAAAAAATAGATCTCATGACAAATGGATGCTGGAAAGGAAAAGGCAGTCTGCAGCTGCCTGCTGCCCCCTCAGGGATCCTCTTGTCCCCTCCCGGCTCTGGTCTCCCACAGGACTTTGGGCTTGGAGACTTGGCTGAGCGTCAGGGGTGGGCAGTGAGCCCTCCTGCCAACCCACACACCCTGTGGACCTGTGTGGTTAGCCTTTGGGCTGGGGAAGAGAGCAGACATCTGGGGCTGCTGGGGCTGCAGGAGAGGAGGGGGAGCAGGAAACCCCTCTGGAAGTACATGTGTGCCCATATCTGTGTTCTGTGGCAGCAGGTGGCAGGGCCCTGCTTATCCCAGGAACACATAGGTCAGCAGCGAGGAGTGGGCTGAGCTGTGGTCTTCACTGTTTGGGATCAGGAAGCTGAGGAGGTGGTGCTGAAGCGGTGCTCATGGTGGCATACCAAGCGGAGCCCAGGAGACTGAGTGCTGGAGATCGGCAGGGGCCAGTCAGTGCCTGGGCTGGGAGTGTACGCATATCCTCAAGGCTTGGGAGCAGACAAGGACTCCTCTGCAGACGTCAGACAGACCCCAGGTGTGATATTTGCTGGCCATGTACCTTTGAGCCAGGGACGGATAGCTGAGCCTCTATTGCCTCATTTGTAAAATGGGCTGATGAGGCAGTGTATTGAATGTAGGACCTGAATGTAGAGAGGAGCC
Organism: Myocastor coypus; assembly: GCA_004027025.1. Classification (NCBI taxonomy): domain Eukaryota; kingdom Metazoa; phylum Chordata; class Mammalia; order Rodentia; family Myocastoridae; genus Myocastor; species Myocastor coypus. The sequence continues at coordinate 8,310 of PVJA010021078.1, forward strand.
ACTGTGGGGATTAGGGAGGAACAGGAAGCATAGAGAGGTCGTCTGTGGTGAGGACTTGGCTGTTGGGGGGGGGGAAGAAAGGAGTGAGCGTGGGGAGAGGGCAGCTCCTGAGGAGGACAGGCAGGGGAGGTGGTGCAATGGGTGGAACAGGCAGCCTGAGAGTCTGGGCTGACAAGAAGGAGCAACAAGAAACACTAGGGCGGCCCAGCAGGATGGCTCAGTGGCCTAAAGCGCCTGCTTGGGAAAGCTTGGGCGGCTTCAGGGACCACAGTTCGATCCCCGACACCACATGCTGCGCCAGCGCTGCCCTTGGGGCGGGCTGAGCGGGCCATAAGAATGAGTAAATAAACAAACAAAGGTTCTGAAACTAGAAAAATAAATAAATAAATAAATAAGAAACACTAGGGCCTTGGGCAGGGGTAAGAGAATAGGGGGAGCCTGGAGGCCAGAAGAGAGAAGGGAGAGCTGTGGGCAGGCAGGCGCCCGGCCTGCGGGTAGTGGTGGGGCTTGAAAGAGGCGGAGATGGGAGGCAGAGGCCTTAGTGGGCTGGGGAGGGGGCAGGCCAGAGGCAAACCGGCCTGGCAACTGCGTGTGGGCACGGCCCTGCAGATGAGGAGCACTTGGAGGGGAACAGCGGCGGCCGTTGTGGGCAGATCTGAGCATTTCTGGGCTCTTTCACGTGGCAGGGCCGAGGAGGAGGCAGGTGGGGCCACAAGGCTGGAGTGCCAGAGCATCTGGCTCCAAGTGGGCTGGCGGGGAACAGTCCCAGCAAGCCTCAGCAGGGAAGCTGAAGGGGCCCTGGACACAGGCAGGCTGGGATGCTGTCCCTCGAAGGCCCCTCCCTGCCCGGCTGCCAGGAGGGGCAGGCTTGTGGTGGCTGAGCTGCCGTTTTCACAACAGACCGGAAGCTTTGGATCATATCTATGGCTGTGTTGGGTAAACAGGTGTGGTAGAGCAGCCATGCCTGGCCCAAGGTCGGGTCAGATATCTGTGTGGTGTGGGCTATGGGGCCTGGGGGTGGGAAGAGCGGAGGCATTGCCTTGGGGGTCTTCCAGTATCGGACCTGAAGATGGTTTAGGGGCCTCCATTGTCAAGACAGAGGCCAAGAGGGGCAGCGGCTGATGGGGTTCTCCTGGTGGACTTGCTGCCTTGGCCTGGTCTGTGTGCTTTCCAGGGCAGCAGGCTAGAGCGAGGCCTGCCGGGCACTGCCAGGACTGAGCTGGAGGCTTTCTACCCCCACCTCGGATCCATCCTTTGCTTTGTGGTTTTGCTTAAATTGCTCAATCTCCCTTTTCTTCTGCCCACTGAGCCTAGAGCCTGTGGAGGTCCTGTGTTTGCTGCCCCCGGAGGCAGAAATTTGAGCCATCCCTCCTTTCATGCGCCAGACCCATGACTCTTGGCTTGTGACCCCCCACCTCAGGCCCCTCAGGCCCCTGTAGGAAAATGGACATCCCGTGAGGTACCCGTCCAGCTCTGCCTTCCCTGGCTACTCTTCATTTGCCCTAGACCTCCTATACCTACGTGTGCCTTCCAGACACATGTATTCATCTCAGAGTCTGCCTAGAGGGTGCCTGTGCCTGTATGTGGTACAGCTTATGACATTCCCTGTGCATGCAGATGCGGCATGGCTGTGTGGTCTGTGTGCTGCTTGCAAGAGCCAGCCCGTGGGGGGCATTTCTCTGTGTGTGCCTGAGAGTGTCATTTGCACACACGTATGTGCCTATGGCTACCAATACATGAACGTCCAACCACAACGGAAGCTCCCTGTGTGTGACCTTGTATTTGAGTTCATGGCCATGCCACGTGCCCATGTGTGTGGCTACTCTTGGGAAGCCCCAGGTGATACCCACCACCTGGCTCCTCACAGAGGACCTCTTGTCCTTGAAGGAGCTGCTTCTCTGGGTCCTGCCATGAAGGGGTCTTTGTCATGCCCCCTCCCCCCCCAGGATACCTGGAGCCCTCCCTCTGGCTGAGCCCAAGGCAGTAACAGCTGTTGTGGGCTGTTGACCTAAGTGAGGTACTGTTCCCACGCAAGGTCCCCAGTCCTGCCATTCTGATCTTTCCAGATGCTCTGGCAGGGCGGGGTGGACTGTGACACTCAGACTAAAGGCCTCACTGCAACCCCAGCTGACGGGCCCCTTCAGCCCTCATTCTACGTCAGTGCTATCCCTCCCCTGGGCTCACTCTGCAGGTCTTGTCCTGCTCTATGATCCCACCGTGTTTATGCGACCATCCCTTGCCATGCTGTGATTTTCATCAGCCCGGTGTGTCTTGTCATTGTGGTACCCACTAGTTGAGCCTGACGTGGGCAGGAGGTGACCTGGACCTACACACACACACACACACACACACACACACACATGTCGCATGTAGAATCATGTCCACACGTTTGTTTTCCTGGGAAGTGGGCCCTTGGCTTTCATTGCATTCTCAGGATAGTATAACCCCCTTTGTGATTGCAAGAGGTCGACTCATTGCCACCTAGGCCCCATATCTGATTCCTGTTGGATTCCAGGGCCTGGCAGTAGCAGTTTGGAAATGTCCCTGTAGAGTCAGCCATGTAGCCAAGGCTGAGAAGCCTGAGCTAGAGGCAGAGATGCCCCGGGACAGCAGACCCTGCTCAGACACAAATGACCTCTGATGCCATCAGGGAGGCACTGGCTTCCCGGGGACCCCAGGCTTGATCTTTCCAACTGCCTGGAAGGATGTGAGCACTCTGGAGAGGGACCCTTTGGCTGAGGAGTCAGTGTGTGTGAGTGTGTGGGAGCTTTCCAGTTAGCTCAGGAGGGGCTAGAGTAGGATTTGAGGTGGAGAGCAGGCCAGGTCAGGGTGCAAGGTCCCTGAGGGCCAGGCTAGGTCTGGGTTTCCTCCAAGGGCAGTGGGAATCCAGAAGCTCCCCCACAGCAGGAAGAATGGCTGGGGCATGACAGCTCAGGAAGGAGAGGAGCCAGGTGGAGCAGTGCTCCTGGGATCTGAAGTGGGGAACCTGTGGGCAGCAGTTGGTCAGCAGCGGGTTGAAGAGGAGCTCTGGCCAGGGATGAGGTACGAGTCTTGGGTAGGAACAGCGTGGTGGTGTCCCCTGCTCTGCTGAGACCGCAGCTCTGGTCCTTGTCTCATATAGGGCTTAGTGCATGAGGCCCAGGCAGGGCCGTGCTGGAGGGGCCGTGGTTGCTAGCCCCCCTTTTCCCACCTCCTGCTGATCCCATTTCCTGGGTTTTGAAACCCCTGCGGCCTCCCTGACCTAGTTCTATCTGGGAAGGCCATCTGGGAGGCCACCCTTGCTGGCAGGCCGTCCTCCCTGCCTCCCCAGGCAGGCTGTTCTGCAGCGCTGGCCCCCTGGCCCTGAGCAGTCCCAGTCAGCTCTTGGCTCCTTCCCCCAAGGCCTAGGGCTGCATCCCTAGGAGGCCCCACTTTGCTGCCACCGGTCATCCGCTTTTGCTTGGCAGCAGGGGTACCTTCCCTGGGCAGTGGGCAGGGAGAGAGTCCAACGTTGGTCAAGTCTAGATGGAAAACGACTGGTCTCCCACTCCCCAGGTGTCTGCCCCACCAGAGACGACAGCGGGTCTCTCCTTGAGCCTGTTCACATTTTCCTCTGACAGCCTGGCTGTTCCTAGCCTTATGTGCTTTCTCTATTGTGGGCATCACCCTGGGGCTGTGAGGTAGACCTGAGCAGAGGGGGGAGGAGAGAGGGAGTCAGAGGTCCCCTGTGCTGGACATGGACCTCATTTTTCCCCTCTGCACAGTGAGGAGAGGGACAGGTCAGCTTCTCAAGGCCTGTATCTTGGAGACAACTTAGCTTGGTGGGTTTTATCTCTCTCTCTTGACAACACTGTTTCAAAACAAGTTTCTACACCATAGAAAAATGAGAAAATGCACTTCCACTTCTGCCTGTCTCCTGGCCCCCTGTGCAGGTACACATCAGCTCACATGTGGGTGTGAAGCCACCCACTTGTCCACCACAGGCCCGCTAGCTGGAGCTCCGACAGTGCGGCCACTCTGGTCACCTTGAGGCGGGCTTTGCCCACCTCCCTGGGCTGGCTGGAAACAGGTTTCTGTTTGCCCTGGAGGAGGTGAGCTGCCTGTTCTGGTCTGGCCTGACCACTGCCCTCCTGTACCTCCAGGCTGCTGATCTAGGGCAGGGTGGGGAGCTTAGGTCAGTTCCCCAGGTTTTGGCACCTGGAGGTTAGTCCAGGTGGTCAGGTCAGAAGAGAAGATGGCAGCTCCGGGCATGGGGGTTGCTTAAGATAAGGCTGGGACCCAGCCTTCACATAGGAGTCGGGCTGAGGTGATCAAGCATAGAGTTCTGCCTGTACTGCAGTGTCCTCTGGCTCTGGGTGTCACTTATATCTCCTACTGGCATGTTTGTCCCCGTCTCCACCCTCTCTTTCCTTATATCTTTTTTTTTTTTTTTTAATGTATTTGGTACAGGGTCTTGGACTCATAGTGAGCCTCCTGTTTTCAGCCTCCCCAGCACTGGGATTACAGGCGTGCACACCAGATCTCATTGGCTGGCTCAGCCTGCCTGGGGGCAGGGCTAGCACCACAGCATGTGGTGCCGGGATCGAACCCTGGTTCCTGTGCTTGCCTAAGCAGGCGCTTAGTCCGCTGAGCTATCTCGCTGACCCTTCTCCTTTCATCTTTCCTTCCCAACATGGCATAGTGGAAGGAATATGGCCTGCAGCATCAAGCCTGCCTAAATTCAATGAAGTGACTGTGACCCTGGCAGGTCACTTAACCTCAGTCTGGATTTCTTCCTCCATAATATATCTACCTCCCTGGGGTGAAATAGGGATAAAGTGAGGTAAGGTGATTACAAGGTTAACTGTAATTGCCTGTCAACTTCAGAAGAGGACAGTCCCTAAAGTTTGAGGAGCCAAGATTCACACCTAGACCACTAGACCTGCCAGGGCTGTCTGCCTCAAAGGTCTGCATCTGTCTGCCTTGGGCTGAAGAAGCAAGAGCACAGAGGTGAGGAGCCACAGACTATGGCGAAGGCCTGGCCGGTTCCCACGGAGTGCTGTGTGGGAGTCAGGTTTGCTGCTCTGTGACCCTGCAAAAATCATGATGAGTCTGGGGCTGAGCCAGTGGCCCTCTTTGGGGGTTGTGGGTCTAGCTCTATTTGCATGGCAGCCGTAAATAGTAGGCACACCTTGCTTTTGTGCAGCTGCCTCAGGCCTCGCCTTCCCACTCCTGCTCAGGCCCTGCCAGGTAGGTGGGTGGGCTTGCATTATGTTGTGCATAGAGGGCCCCTGGGGGCCAGAGAGAGGGTCACCCAGTGGCAGCAGCCGATGGGACCTGTCTCCTTCCTGGGGTCTCGGTAGTGCAGTCGAGGGCCGAGAGCTGGAAGCATCAGCCTAGATCCTTCTTCCCCTTAGTTTTAAACCTGGAGCTAAGTGGTCTGGCCCTAGGGTTACTGTCGCGCAGCCCCGTGGTGCCCCACGAAGACCACGGATCCGCTATGCTCATGGTACTGTGGCCTGGTTGTACAGGTTTAGGGCTAGGGCCCCTCCTGCTGTGGTTGTGGTTTTCCTTCCAGTGGCTTGTGTGAGCAACAGCTGATGTGTGTGAGTCCAAGGCAGGCCTTGGAGGCAGGTCCTGGGCCCCACCTCATTCTCCCAAGGTTTTTCCTTCCTGTCGTCTCCATGCAGCCCTGGGTCCCCGTGTATAGCTCACTGCTAGGCAAGCTGGGGACAGAATGAGCCACTTCTCGGCCCCATGGCACTGTGGCAGGGAGGGGAAGCTGGCCAGAGCGTGTGCAGAGTGCCGGGTACCCTGTGTTCTCTCAGATCTGAGTTTCCTGAGAAATGGGGTGCACAGCCAGTTCTGTGTCCCCAGACTGCTGGACATGTGGAAAAGATGCCAAGTGTATGTTGAGCACTGTTAGCGAGGTACGCAGGTGAGGAACAGCAGGAGGCGCTACCTTGCTGGGGGGTGAGGACTCTCACCTGGACTCCTACACGGGGCCAAGCCCATGCAGCTTCTTCACCATGAGCTGTGCTCCCATGGCCTCACAGGTGCCCATGTCTCTGTGGGTGCTCAAGTCACACTCAGATCGCCCCACCCATGTACAGCCCCATGCAGGCTGCAGCCTGGAGACGAACCCACTGCGACCCACCATGTCCCACCGCTGGCTAACCCTCAGCCCACTGAGAGGATGTGGGTGTCTAGCCTGGTACCTAGGTCTCACCCACGTTCTGGGCGCAGGGGTGAGCTTGCACACCTTCTGTCACTCGCTCTAGGTAAGAGCCAGGCCCTGGCAGGGGACGCGGTAGGATGTGGCCTGCCTGGTTTCTTCTCTCTGTCTGGTGGCTGGTGGCCTCGGAGGACTGGCTTTGCCACAGTGCCAGGCTGCAGGGTGAGGTCAGTGTTTGCGGTGAACTCATCTGGGCTGGGAGCTTCCAGCAGACCTGGCCACTTGCTCTGGCTGCCTTGCGCAGGAGTGGAGGGAGCTCTTCCAGGGGCTCAGTAGCTGTGGTGTGTGTGTGTGTGTGTGTGTGTGTGTGTGCGCGCGCACGCGTGCGCATGTGTAGGTGGGTGGGTGCGAGTGTGTGCCTCAGTCTGCCCCACGCGTCAAGCTTATGTTCCAGGTTGAGTACGTGCATGTGTGCGTGCAGGAACACGGAGTATTCATTTGATCGTGGTTATTGGTGATGTGTGTGGCTTGAGGCTGGGGTATGAGTGTGTGCATGTGGCTTTTACACAAGTGTCCTCTATAAATGGCAACAAAGGGAGAGACTTGGAGTCACCTCATGTAGTAACTCGACTTGGGGAACAGGAAAGAGGAGGGCAGCATGGGGGGTGACCTGTGGTGTGAGTGTGCAGAGCACAGTCAGCGTTATGTTCAACATTAAAGTACAGGGACTTGGGCGATAGCTCAGTAGACTAAGCGCTTGCCTGGTAGGCACAAGGGCCATCAAAGTACAGTTTTAGGGGCCAGGGAGATGGCTCCCTGGCAAGTTGGCAAGTGCAAGGTCATGAGTTTGAACCCTGGTCCCACCAAAAAAAAAAAAAAAAAAAAAAAAGATAATAATAATAATAATAATAATAGCCGGGCGTGGTGGCTCACGCCTGTAATCCCAGCACTCTGGAGGCTGAGGCAGGAGGATCGGTGGGAGTTCGAGACCAGCCTGGGCTACAAAAGTGAGCTCAAGGCCAGCCTGAACTGCATAGTGAGACCCTGTCTCAAAAAGACAAAATAATAATAATAATAATAATAATAATAAAGTACAGTTTTATATTTGAGCAGAAAAATCAGTGGGAAAGTGCAAGCCTTCCAGGTAGAAGGCACAGGCCTCTTCCCAGGGCTTCACTTCAGGAGGGCCAAGAGCACTGCTGCGGGCAGGCAGAGCCTCTCAGGGCCCCAGTTCCTGAACAAGGCAGGTGCTAAGTTAGTGGGATCTCAGCTCTTAGTTCAGGCTCAGTCTTGGTTTCAGTTTCCCCTTCTGAAGAGCGAGGTGCTCATCTTGGCCCCACTTGTCTACCTGCAGTTATGCGCAAACAGAACCTAAAGGGCTGCAAGGGGCAGGACAGGAAGCAGGGGAGGGGACTGTCTTGCCCTTCTTGGTGGGTGGCTGCTGGCACTGAGGCGTGGAGACCAGGCACACACTGGGTCCCTGGCTCCTGGGGTAGGTACCCAGCAGTTGGTGCTGAGGGATTTGTGTTTTAGACAAGAGCGAATATATGCCCTGGCCTGGCGTACACGGACAAAGAGGCAGCCATCCCCGTGGCTGTGGTCAGCAGGCCCCATGTCACTTTTTTTAGCTTTACCAGGGGTGCCAAAGGCCAGACTTCATAAAATTTCCCAATTTGTAACATTGGCCACTAAGACTAGCGCACTTTACGCACTGCCCCGTGACACCTGGGAACATGAACACTTGTCACAGGGGAGCCCTGCTGGGCTCCCCTGTGCGCCAGCTTCACCTCCTCTCTGTACACAGCCCTGCCCCAGGTCCCACCATGGCGCCCTTCCTGCGCATCGCCTTCAACTCCTACGAGCTGGGCTCTCTGCAGACTGAGGACGAGGCGGGCCAGCCTTTCTGCGCTGTGAAGATGAAGGAGGCACTCAGCACAGGTAGGGCTGGGAGCTGCACCTGAAGGGGGTTGTGGACTCCCAGGGTGGGGCTGGAGGGCACCTTGCCTTGTCGCCCAGGTCCCTGGAAGAGTCCTTCTCTTCCCTGTTCAGCCTGCCCTCCTGCCCTGCACAAGTGTGACTCAGGAAAGCAGAGGCCACCAAGTGTTACAGGCTCTCTCACATTGAGGTTCTCCGGCTTTGGATTTTCAGGCTTCATTGTTTGACCCCCATATTCTCCACATGTTCATCTGAACCTGGCTCTGTGCCAGGTACCAAGGATATGGCCATGCCTGGAGATGGACTTGGCTCTTCCCTCCTGGGGCTCATTTTCAAGCAGGGGAGCTAAACAGGTCACCAGGCAGTGAGTGCTGTGGTGAGAAAGCCCAGGGAGGGCACAGTACCAGAGGAGGCGCACCTCCCGATGTCTCTGTGCTCCTGCCAACCCCTCTGCTCATCCTGAGGTTGGCCAAGTGGACCCTGGAGCTGAGCCAGGCACCGGTTTTGACTCTTCAGTCTCATCAAAGCTGTCACTTATGGTTATTGAGGGAGGGGTTGGTTCTGTGTCTCTGTCTAGAACTTGGGCTGAGGAGGACAGGCACTGTGTGAACGAACTAACTTATCTCCGCCATGACCTCACCTCCAACCCTGGCTAGCATTGGGCAGTTCTCAGCATGTGTTCCCTGAGTTACTACTGCACAGGAAAGGGGAAGTTTAAGTAGAAGTAGAACAGTGTTGGTGAACCTATAGTATGTGTGTTATTCTTCTAAGACAAAGATATCAGTGTATGAGTTTTTTCTAAACTAAAACCTCGGGCCTTGGGAGCTGGGGAGATAGCTCCGAGGCACAAGTGCCTGCTGGGCAAGTGCAAGGTCGTGAGTTTGAACCCCGGTCCCACAAAAAAAAAAAAAAACCTCGGGCCCGGCGGGATGGTTCAGTGGTCTAAAGCGCCTGCTTGGGAAAGCTTGAGCGGCTTCAGGGACCTCGGTTCGATCCCCGGCACCACATGCTGCGCCAGCCCTGCCCTCGGAGCGGGCTGAGCCAGCCATAAAAATGAGTGAATAAACAAGCAAAGGTTCTGAAACAAGAGAAAAAGTGAATAAATAAAATTAAAAATTAAAAAAATAAAAAAATAAACTAAAACCTCAGCATTCAGGTTTATTTAATTAATTTATTTTTGACTTTTTGAGACAGGGTCTCACTGTGCAGTTCAGGCTGGTTTTGAGCATACTTTGTAGCCCAGGCTGGTCTTGAACTTGCAGTGGTCCTCCTACCTCAGCCTCCCAAGTGCTGGGATTACAGGGGTGCGCCACCACGCCCAAGCGTTCAGATTTAATTGCAATGATGGCACTTTGCAATAAATAAATGGGTTTGGGGTTGCAGTTCGGGCCCTCATCTCTAGGAAGTTCACCACCACTGAGCTAGAATGAAAAGGTCGCAAGAGGGAAGAGCAAAAGCCTTCAAGACCTAGGGCAAAACCCACAGAAGACACTTGGAGCAAGAGAAGCATGCAGACTCTGAGGCTGAAGGCTGGGAGGGAGGACCCAGGGGCCCTAGGCTGACCTGGCCTGCCTGGCCCCGTTGCAGAGCGAGGGAAGACCTTGGTGCAGAAGAAGCCGACTATGTATCCCGAGTGGAAGTCGACATTCGACGCCCACATCTACGAGGGCCGCGTCATCCAGATTGTGCTAATGCGGGCAGCCGAGGACCCGGTGTCTGAGGTGACTGTGGGCGTGTCAGTGCTGGCCGAGCGCTGCAAGAAGAACAACGGCAAGGCTGAGTTCTGGGTGAGGGGCACAGTGGGCAGGGGGTGTGGGGAGGGCACCAGCCAGGCTCGAGTCCTGGCTCTGGGATCTGGATCCCCAGTGTCTTTGAGCCTCTTTCCACTCTACCCTGGAGTCTGTGGCTAAAAGAAACAAGCCCCTGCATGTCTCGAGCCTACTTCAGAGCCTGACACACAGTGGGTGCTAAAGGAAGCCGCCCGCATGGTTGCAGACTATGCTTTTTGTCCTTTTGCTTTTGAAATGGCAGGATATCACAAAGTAAAATATTTTAAACTAGATAAAAGGCTCTGTGCCTGCCGCAGACCAGCCTAGCCTCTCTTCTCAGAGGTACCGATTGTTCTGCTTTGTTTTGGAACCTTGCCCAGTGTTCTAGGCCTAGGCAGGCATGTGAGACAACATCACGATCCTTAGCAGTATAGGGGTGGGAGGAGGAAGGTAGCTGGCCTGCCCACTCACCTGCTGAAACTGGGGCTCTGCACGCGGCTGTGACCATGGGGCCCCCCTGGCCGCATGCATCTGTGGAGGGGTCCTAGGGAACCATGGGACACCAGCACTGACAGACCCCCTGTCCCCCATCGCCACCCTCTGGCTACCTGTGGGCTCCTGGCGACCATCAGAGGCTCTGGTCGGCCTTGAGTGAGCCAGCACTGGAGAGAGCTTGACACAGGATCCCCAGCTGAGTGCTCTCTCCTGTGCTCTGGGAGGAGGTCCATCACAGGTCTGGGTCCTGGGGGAGCAGGGGGTAGGGTTGGGGACTTTCCCTTCCTCTTCTGTTCCTGGGCCCAGGGGCCTGGCTAGATGTGAGCTGTACCCTTTCACTTCCCCAAATGTAATAATACCCCTGGGCTCAGGGTGGGGGCGGGGCCTGGGCGGGGCGATGAGGTAGAGGCGGGGCGGGGCCCTGCCCATGTGGGGCAGATAGGTGCTTGTCCAGGCTTTAGGGGCTTCCTTGGCCTAGAGGGACAACCATGGGGGCGGGTTCTGTGCCTGCTCAGGCCCAGGCCTGCCCTCGCTGACCTTGCTATTCCCTCCTCCTACCCTTACAGCTGGACCTGCAGCCCGAGGCCAAGGTGTTGATGTCTGTACAGTACTTCCTGGAGGACGGGGGTAAGTACCTACAGGACTCTGAGCCTAGGGAAACAACCCCCATTCATCCGTGCAGACCACCCGGAAGGGTCTGTAGGGTGCCGCCCCTCCCAGACACCCGGGCTGACCTACTGTATTGCTTCATCTTCAGACTGCAAACAGTCTATGCGTAGTGAGGAGGACGCCAAGTTCCCAACAATGAACCGTCGCGGAGCCATCAAACAGGCCAAGATCCACTACATCAAGGACCACGAGTTCATTGCCACCTTCTTTGGGCAGCCCACCTTCTGTTCTGTGTGCAAAGAGTTCGTCTGGTGAGAGCCGGCCATGGGTGATGCAGGGTAAGGGGCCCCGTCCTGGAGTTCTCCCTGTTCACCTAGTCTGGTCCTTTCCTTCTAGGGGCCTCAACAAGCAAGGCTACAAATGCAGGCGTAAGTATCCACAGCTCGGCGCATGCTCCAGGGTGCCAGTGTGTGGTCCTGGGTGGGTGTGATGTGTCTGGCGGGTGAGGGTTCTCTGTGTGTGTGTGTGTGTGTGTGTGTGTGTGTGTGTGTGTGTGAATGTGTGTGCAAAAGCGCCTCCCCATCAGAGCCGGTGCGGAGATGGTAGCCGCATGTGACTGGGGGTTACCTTGCTCGGTCAGGTTAGGGTCCCAAAGTAGGCCATGCACACTAGAGCATTCCCAGAAACCAGCCAGGGCCACGATGGCGGACGGCTCTGATACCTTTCCCCTCACTTCCCTGGCCACACATGCAGCAGGGGTTACGTGTGGCCTCTGGCGCACAGGTCGAGTGTCCGTTCCTCTGGGTGGTGTGTGCAGCAGGCGCCGCAGGTTGGTGTTCTCAGCGCAGGCCACTCTGCCGCCTCCTAGCTGCGGGGACTTTGTCAGGCTGTTTTAGCCCTCTCTGTGCCTCCCTTTCCTTGTGTACAAAGAAGAGCTAACAGAACTGATGTGAAGATGGCTGTGGGAGTATAAAGCTGTGTTTTAAGTGCCTGAGAGTTAAAGCACTTAATCGAGGTAGCAGTTCAGTATAAGATTTCCAGGTGCTTTGTGCGCGTGTGTGATGTCTTTGTGTTGGGGTGCGTTGTGGGGTGCATGTTGGCTCTCCTGGGACCTAGAAGTGCAGAAGCCAGAGAGCTATGGTGTAACCCCAGTACTTTGGGAGGCTGAGGCAGTAGAGTCATAAGTGTGAGCCCAGCCCAGGCAACTTAGTAACTTAATGAGAAGCTGCCTTTAAAAATAAAAATGGGATAGGGATGTAGCTCAGTGCAAAGAGCCTTGGACTCCATCCTCAGTACTGCCAAAAAAGGCCCATTTGAAGGCTTCCCTTCTGCCCACCATCCTGCCCACTCCGTAAACCTTCCCTCGTCTCGGAAACTGCGACAGCCCATCTCCCTGGCCCCGTCTTCTCCTTGGCTCCTCCTCCCTGAAGGCTGACGGGAGGAGGAAGGATCAAGCCCTGGGCCAAGGCCTCTGTGGCTAAGGGTGTGGGCGGTCAGGGAGAAGGCTGGCTTTGTGTAGAGGGCTGGATGGGGCCAGCGGGCGCCGGCTCACAGCTCTGCCCTTCCCCATGCCCCCCCAACCCCTGCTCCTCGTCAAGAATGCAACGCCGCCATCCACAAGAAATGCATCGATAAGATCATCGGCCGGTGCACCGGCACTGCCGCCAACAGCCGGCACACCATAGTGAGCTGGGCCCAGGGCAGGGTTTGGGGGACCTGGGGCTTGGCCAGGTGGGTGGGGCTGGGCTCCTCTGCCCCTTCCCTGGGGGCTCACGTACCCCCCCTTCCCATCTCCTTTCCTCCTCACAGGCTCCTTGGGCCTCTTGTAGCACATGGGGTTTGTGGAGAACTAGGGGTCGAGAAAGGGGTTAGACCCAGCCTGTGGCCTCTGACCTGCCGTATACTCCCCTCCAGTTCCAGAAAGAACGCTTCAACATCGACATGCCGCATCGGTTCAAGGTTTACAACTACATGAGCCCCACCTTCTGTGACCACTGTGGCAGTCTGCTGTGGGGGCTGGTGAGGCAGGGCTTAAAGTGTGAAGGTGGGTGCCGCCCAGCTCCTGAGCCCCAGTGGGCTCTGGCTCACCCCTCACCCTGAAGGATTTCCCGTGGTGATTCGCCTGCTGTGCATGGCCAGAGACAGGTCTAGGCGCTGTGCCTCTGAGCTGCGTCCTTGGGTTTCAAATGGGGAAAAGTAGGACTGAGAGAATCGCTGTGAGGACCAGTGGGCACAGGATCCCTCAGCAGAGGCCTGGTGTCCAGCGGAGGCAGTGCCCACACTTCCCCTTGCTGAGGAAAAGCTGGAGACCCTGAAGGGGCGGCTTGTCTCAGCAGTCCAGGAAGTCTTTAAAGGGTTTAGGATTGCTTCTGATAGCTTCGGATTTGTTTTCTGTTTTTAAGTTCTAAAATATTTGGAATGCTCATGATGGCTTCAGGTATTCTTTTTCCCTGGAAGACCACGATCCCAGAAGTCCCTATTCTCCTGCCTCCCCCTTCCCCCACGGCCTTTCCCAAGACCCCGTTGCTTCTCCCTCACGCAGACTGCGGCATGAACGTGCACCACAAGTGCAGGGAGAAAGTGGCCAACCTCTGCGGCATCAACCAGAAGCTCTTGGCCGAGGCCTTGAACCAAGTCAGCCAGGTGGGCAGGGTTGTGGGACCCTGGGCACAAGGCAGGGCTAGAGTGGTCAGGTGCCCAGCAATCTTGGGGATACTCGGTGTGGGGATTTATACCCAGACCTCACTTCTGGAAGAGCTGATTGAAAAACTTAGGGAGCAGAGAGAGGTGATCTTGTTCTCATGAGAAACCTCTTATTCTTTCTTTACCTATGGTTGAGTCCAAAGGAGGGCAGAGTTGGCTGTTGCAACATGATCTTTGAACTGAGGTTGTGTGTGTGTGTGTACCTTGAGGGTGCATAAAACTTTAGGGTGAAACTTTGGACTCAAATCAAAAATAAAGGTTTGACCGGACGTAGTGGCACACGCCTGTAATCCCAGCACTCGGGAGGCTGAGGCTGGAGGATCTGTGTGAGTTTGAGACCAGCCTGGGCAAAAGACAAAAAAAATAAAATAAAATAAAGGTTTGTTTGTTTGTCTTTTTGAGACAGGTTCTCGCTATGCCGTTCAGGCTGGCCTTGAGCTCACTTTTGTAGCCCAGGCTGGTCTCGAACTTGCACCGATCCTCCTGCCTCAGCTTCCCAAGTGCTGGGATTACAGGTGTGCACCACCACACGGCGGCTTTTAATAAAGTTTTTGAGACCCTGTCTCAACAAAAAAAAAAGAAAGTTTAAAAAAAAACTTTATTAAATAAAGCAGGATTCAATGTATAAAATTTGTATGTCTAGTCGGTGCTTGCCCAGGATTCCTTGTGTTTCATAGGGGGCACGTGCATGCACACGCACGCGTGTGCACACACACGTACACATGCAGTAGTAGGTCCTGGGCCCTTTTTGTCCTGCCTGCCCTTGGTATAATGGAGAGTTGGGGCCAAGGGCTCCTGTGACTGGGCTGGGGGTTCTTATAATTGTCTCACCTCTGACCTTTTTGCCTCCATTACTTTTCTTTCTAGAGATCTACCCGGAAGCATGACTCGGGATCTTCAGAGCCTGTTGGGATATACCAGGGTTTTGAGAAGAAGCCAGGAGTCGTTGGGGATGATACGCCAGGTGAAGCTGAACCCAAATCCCCCGCTAAAGCTCCCATTTCCCATCGGGTCATGGACAAGGGCCTGTTGAGTGAGTGCCGGGAAGAGGTGTGCCCGAGAGGTGGGAGCAGGCACTGTCCCTCCCTAGGCCTGTCCCACCTCCGCCTCGCGCTTCCTATCCCCCGCCCCTGGGTTCTGGGGAAAGCAGTCATGGCCATCAAGACTGTAGTCAGAGACATCTTCTCTCAAACAGACAACGGGACCTACGGCAAGATCTGGGAGGGCAGCACCAGGTGTAGGATCGAGAACTTCACCTTCCACAAGGTCCTGGGCAAAGGCAGCTTTGGGAAGGTGAGGGACCCTGAGGCTGTGAGGAGCCCTGAGGGCCGGGGCAGTGCTTTGTGCTGCACCCTGGCTACTTCTGGTCGAGTGTTGGGGTGAGAGTCTGGGTGGGTCTGGGCCTTTGGCCTGGCCTGCCTGCTCAGCATCCGGCTCCCTGGTAGGTACTGCTTGCAGAGCTCAAGGGCAAAGGCCAGTTCTTCGCTGTCAAGGCCCTCAAGAAGGACGTAGTACTGATCGACGATGATGTGGAGTGCACCATGGTGGAGAAGCGGGTGCTGGCACTCGCCTGGGAGAATCCCTTTCTCACTCACCTCTTCTGCACCTTCCAGACCAAGGTTCGTGACCTCCAGTGTCGGGGCCCCTGTGCCACGGTCCCCCTTTGTCCCCCAGGCAGGGCTATATGACTTCTTCCCTAATACTTTTCGGGGTAGGAATGGCTCCTCGGCCTAGGGTCTGGCCCCTCTGCCTGCTGCTGGGCCTCTGTCCTGGGCCTCAGCAGGGAGGCCTCTCCTGACCCTCTGTTCTGCCCGCTGCTGTCCCACCCCAGGAGCACCTGTTCTTTGTAATGGAGTTCCTGAACGGCGGAGACCTGATGTACCACATCCAGGACAAAGGCCGCTTCGAGCTCTACCGTGCCACGTACTGGCGGGCCCTGTGCAGGGGAGGGAGGGGTGCTGGCTCCTTTCTTCCCTTCCTGGTGAAGCCAGCCAGGGCTAGGGCTGACTTTGGAAGAGACAGGGTGGCCTGGGTCTCCACGCCTTGTAGGAAACTTTGGGAATGAGTGAGCACTGGGTGCAGGAGCCGGGCAGGCCTGCCAGTTCCTGGCCGTGCCTTGGACCATGGCCAGAGCCGTCTTTCGTGTAGAGGTCCTGTGTGTCAGTAGGCTCTGATGGCGGCTGCAGGCTGCCATTGTGATGCTTCTTCCTGTTGTATGCCCCACACTGTGTGTATGGTGTCTGTATATATCACATACTCACAGCAGCCAGTCGGCTTCTTTGGAGCTTTCCCTTCAAAATGTTCTGCCTGGGCCACCAGCCCCTACTTGCCTGATGCAAGGTGTGGCTGGTCAGGCCTGGGTTATTCACAGCATTTCCTGCCCCTGGGGTGGGGTAGGGCGAAAGCCCATGAAGGTCACTGATGGGCAGAAGTTCTGAAACTCTCTCTCTCTGTCTCTCTCACTCTCTCTCACTCTCTCTCTCGTTCTTGCTCAGGTTTTATGCAGCTGAGATCATCTGTGGACTGCAGTTTTTGCACAACAAAGGAATCATTTACAGGTACAGGTGCCAGGGCCTCTGAGGCCCTTGGGAGGGCTAGCGCCAGCCCTCTCCTCCCTCCCTCCCTCCCTCCCTCCCTCCCTTCCTTCCTTCCTTCCTTCCTTCCTTCCTTCCTTCCTTCCTTCCTTCCGAGAGCTCTGGCCCAGCTGCTGCTCCGTCACTGCTTGGAGTAAGTCGTCTGCTGGCTGCTTCTCTAAAAACCTCCCCTTCAGTGCCAGCTGTGGGGAGGACAACACTGCCAGTCATCTCTGGAGCCCCACCTCAGTGGTCTAAATTTTTTCATCCAGTAATTAACGGTCTTGTTCTGTGGTGGCCTGCTATACCCCCTTCCGGAAGGCTGAGGACACACCTGTACATTGCTGCCAATTTCACTGTCAAATAGAAAATCAGGCAGCAGGATAGTGGATAGCAGATGCCAGCTCCCAGGCTTTGAAAGGTGGGGCGAGACGCATAGTATGATTTGCCATGCGTGGACGGTCTGGGGAGCGCGTGGCTGTTGAGTTTAACAGAAGATGTGCTTGGCGTTGTTTGCCTCTGTGTGCATCACAAAGGACTAATGGCAAAAATCAATGTGATCCAAGCCCTGGGTATAAGAGTCATTTGAGCCTTGAGGGTCAGCTGCTAAGTAGCGAGGTGACCTGGGGCATGTGACACAACCACTTCCGGGCTTGCTTTTGGCTTCAGAAGTAGGATGTGTCCGGCCCTCAGCACACAGTAGGCAGCTTGGAGGAGTGAGCACCAGTAGGCGCTGATGTCAGCACCTCCCTTCTCTTCTTCTGTTTCCGTCTCTTGCTCCTCTCCTCACAGTCCTGGGGAAAGTCCTGATTGACAGGTGGGTGGGGACAAGGCTGGGAGGAGAGATACTGCCTCTGATGATCCTGTCGTGTCCTCTGTCCCCAGGGACCTCAAGCTGGATAATGTGATGCTAGACCGGGAGGGCCACATCAAGATAGCTGACTTCGGCATGTGTAAGGAGAACATATTTGGGGAAAACCGAGCCAGCACCTTCTGTGGGACCCCTGACTATATCGCCCCTGAGGTGAGTAAACACCCACCAGCCCCTGCCCGGCGAGGCCAGCGGGGCTCCCAAGAATGAAGGGGCGGGACTCAAGTCCTGCCGCTGCCCCCAGCACCAGCCCCCTGCCTCTGACTGCTGGTACTTTCCAGATCCTCCAGGGCCTGAAGTACACATTCTCCGTGGACTGGTGGTCCTTCGGGGTCCTCCTCTATGAGATGCTCATTGGTCAGTCCCCCTTCCACGGCGACGATGAGGACGAGCTATTCGAGTCCATCCGTGTGGACACTCCACATTATCCCCGCTGGATCACCAAAGAATCCAAGGACATCCTGGAGAAGGTGGGGGAAGCCCTGGGCCAGGCAGGGCAGAGCCGGTGCCTGCTGGTCTTTGGCAGGCATTACTGCCCACCACATCCGAGTCCTGTGTTGACATCTGCTTGGCTTATGGCTAAGAGCTCAGGGTCAGGAGAAGACCCAAGGCTCCGCCTGCGACTGGCTGGTGATCTCGGGCAGATCATTTACCCTCCCTCTCCAAGCCTCTCCTCATCCGCAGAGCACAGTGGGAAAACTGGCTCCATAGAGTTGTTGGGAAGTAAATATAAGTCCACGGTGCTCAGTTCTGTGGCAGGCAGGTGGTGAATCTTAATGAAGGACCCCGCTTTTACCCAGGCCCCACCAGGCAGGGCCTGTGATTCCCCGGCAGCTGGGAGCACAGCAAGCTAGACAGGTTCCCCTGCAGTTCCCTGGGTTGCGTCCTCAGCTGGGCCAGGCCTACGTTGGCACGCTGAGGCCCAGTGCAGTTGGCAGATGCTGTAATCTCCCGTGTTCCCCATGTGCTAACCAGTGCCTCTGCTGGGTTGCAGCTCTTTGAAAGAGACCCAGCCAGGAGGCTGGGCATGACAGGAAACATCAAAATCCACCCCTTCTTCAAGACCATCAACTGGATCCTGCTGGAGAAGCGGAGAGTGGAGCCCCCCTTCAGGCCCAAAGTGGTAGGTGATTCCCACCCCTGCATGGCCTCCAGGCACCGGGCCCTAGTGCTTCGCCCTGCTGGTTTCCTGCACCACTCACGCCCCCTGCATCCCTTCCAGCAGACTTTGTCTCTGATCCCTAGCACACTCAGCCATAGTTTCTGCCCTTGTGTTTTAACTCTCCTTCCTCTTTCAAGAAACCCTGGGAGCTGGAGCTCCTGCCCCCCTGCTGTCTGGTTTCGTTATGTCATTGTTTTTTAAGAGATGGGGTCTTGCTGTCTCACCCTGGCTGGTCTTGAACTCCTGAGCTGCAGAGAGCCTCCCACCTCAGCCTCCCAAGTGCTGAGACTGCAGGTGCTGACCATGGCACCTCGCTGGCAAGCACCTCTTCCCTTCCTGCGGCACACACTGTATAGGGACAGAGCTCAGGGCATCAGTTACAGCCTCACTCCCTCTCTCCTCACCCCCATCCAGTCAGTCCATCCCCTGGGCTGGGGGTGCCATGCCGGGTGCCGTGGGAACTAGTCCCCGAGCTGGAGGAAACTTACAGATAGGAAACGTGCACACTGTGACTAGCTGTGAGGTGTCTCGGGCCACATGCGATCATTTGCCATCCGGAGGGTTTGTCAGCGGGAGCCTGGGGTGCAGGGAATGGTGTGAGAGACCCCTTTGGAAGCAGAGATGGGGTGGATGGGGCCAGGGAGGGCAGCTGGGGGCCTTCCACTGAAGCCTAGAGTCTAGAGGCCACCAGGGATAAGAGCCTAGAGGGAGGCAGCTCGGAGCCACTAAGGAGCTGAGACCCTGGCCGATCTGTGATCACAGTTCCTTCTCCCACTCCCTTTCTCCCCCTTGCGTCCCCTCATATACCAGGACACACGGTTCCCTTCTGGAAGCCTCTGTAATGTGCCCTATGTTTGTGCTTTGAGGCTACAGAGCACTTCCCCTACTGGGCCTCCAGAGCTGGGCAGAGCATTATTAACAGGCAGCCCAGCTGCAGAAAAGCACTAGGCGTGCAGGCGCTCGCTGCTAGTAGATACTACGCTTGCTTTCTCTGGCCTGGGAAACGTAAGGCCAGTGCGATGATGCGCAGCCCTTGACCAGGCGGAGGAGCCTGCGGCAGATAGCGCCAGCTCAGATGTGTGGCTCAGTCAGTGCTGGCCTGCATTTGATCCTGAGCAGTGCAAAACAAAAAAATAAAGAGCCCAGGTTCCACTCTGGGAGGCTGAGGCAGGAGGATAGCAGGACTGAGCCCAGCCTGGACTGTTTTGTGACTTACTAAGACCTAGTCTAGAAATAAACAAAAGGGGTAGACGTTATAGCTCATTGCCAAGGCCTTGGGGTCCATCAGCAGTGCCAGAACAAAACAAAACCAGATTGCGCTCCTTGTCTTCCTACTTGGACCACACACACGCAAGGTTCTGATTCCTCCGAGCCTCTGTTCCTCATGTCCAGGTAGGACAGTAGCACCTACCTCTCGGGACTGTGGGGCAGTGAGGCAGTGAGCCCAGTGTTAACTTGAATCTGCTAGTTTTGAAAGGAAGGCTGAAATCTGGATTTTTATGTCATACTGCCAAATGGAACATATTCCCTCAAATCCGATCAAAGCCATGCAAGGGGTTGAGAGTATAGCTCAATGGTAAAGCACCTGCATGACATGTGCAGGGCCTTGGGCTCCATCCCAAGTGCCATTAAAAACAAAACTCCGCCCAAATCTAGGGCTAGCCCATATAGTTGTACTTGTTGGTTCACTTGGCCTGTGGGCCATCGCCCTAAGATCTCTGGTCTCTGACCCTCAGGAGCAAGGAATCTGCAGGCTGCCTCTACACAACCCAATAGCAGATACACAGGCTTTGCAGACTTTAAAGCAGCCATGGACGAGATATTAGCAAGCGGACGTAGTTGGGAATTCATAAAGCTTTGTGAGCAATGGGATTTAGACATCATTTTCACAGAGTATGAAATACCATTCTTCTGCGTTTTTTCCTCAACCATTTAAATATGTAGGAGTCGTTTTTAGCATGTAGGCTCCAAATGAGCAGGGGCAGGGGAGACGTGGCCCCCAGCGCACCCTGCCCACTTGCCCCATCTGTCTGCTCCGAGTCTGCTCTTGGGCTGCTGAGAGAGCTGCTTTCCTGTTCTGCCCAGCCCGGCGGGGTGCACAGGCCCAGATGCCCACCATGGCCCTGGGAGCCCTTGAAGGCCGACCTCGGTGCCCACTCACCCTTCTGTTTGCAGAAATCCCCTGGAGACTACAACAACTTCGACCAGGAATTCCTGAACGAGAAGCCCCGCCTATCTCACAGCGATAAGAACCTGATCGACTCCATGGACCAGACGGCCTTCGCGGGCTTCTCCTTTGTGAACCCCAAATACGAGCACCTCCTGGAAGGCTGAGGCGTGCACGTGTCCCCCTCCATACCCTGGAAGAGTGGGCTGGCTCCCCCTATGAACGCCTGCCAGGGCCCACTGAACAGCAGGGTGGCTGTCCTGAGTTCAGCTACTGCCCCGTCCCCAGAGGGGCTTGGCTGTGCCAGCTGGGCCCTTACGGTACTTCTGTGAACTGTGTGTGAACTTGCTTTCCTCTGCCCAGAGGGAAACTGTAAATCCTGTGTTTCATTACTTGAATGTAGTTATCTATTGAAAATATATATTATATATATATACATATATATAATAATAGGCTGTATATATTGCTTAGTAGAGAGAAAGCATGTGGGGGGACTAGTGATGTGTTTTTAGAATATATATACATACATATGTATATATATACATATATGTGTGTATATATATATATACATATATACATATATATATATATATATATATATATGTATATATATATATCCAAAAAGGGATAAAAGGATCCTAATCTGTTTGAACCATCAGGTACTTTCATTTGTGTGTCTAAATAAATACTGAATGGTACTGACCTGGCTGCAGGGACATTCGTCCCAGGGGGCTAGTGGTTGCTGCTCCCATTTCTGGTAGCTTTGATGTGTGGAGACCCGGACTCCTGAGCCTTCCTGCACATGTGTTTGTAGTTACTGGTTTCCTTTGGCCCCAGAGCCCCAGAACTAACATGGAAGCTTTTCTGGGGGAGGTCCTGACATCCCTGTGTGGCCATGGGAGGGGGCGCGACCCTAGGCCTGAAGGCAGGAACAGAGGCTTAGGGCCCAGTGCAGCTCTGGGGTTGGACATTTGCCTAGTACGCAGAGGTTCTGGGTTCGGTCCCTAGCAGAGTGCGCGTACATGTACACACACACACACACACACACACACACACACACACACACACATACACACCCCTTAGAGGCTGGCAGACCAGAAAGAGTAATAAAATATAGCTCAGCGTTTAGGCACAGCTGAATCAAAATCTTTTTTTTTTTTTTTTTTTTTTTTTTTTTTTTTTTGCGGGACTGGGGCTTGAACTCATGCCCTTGCACTTACCAGGCAGGCACCTGTGCCACGGAGCGATCTCCCCAGCCCCCTTCAAAATCTTGAGAGTGGCCACCACAGAATCTGAGCTAATCAATTATTTTAAGGTCAATGTCCTCATCTATAAAATGGGAGAAGGCTGGCCCATGTCTTGGTACTGCTTGTCCTTATTCTAGCCATGGAGGGATCGAGGTTCTAGAATCTGTTTTCCAGAAGCCTTTGTCCATTTGGGTGAGGTGGGGTGGGAAAGGACTGGTGGGAAACACTGGGCACCTTGCCAAGGTGAGACTCGGGCGGGTGGGCCAGTTGTGCAGGCGAGGGGCCTAGCGCCAGCAAACTAAACACCCAGGGAGTACTGGGGCCTCCTCTCTTCCCTCCCCACCTTGGCATGCTGCCCTGTCTACCTATCCCTGTTCAGCTCCTGCCCTGCTGTCTGGGGCCCAGTGCTAGGGCAGTGACCTCCCTAGACCCCTCTGGTAGAGCCCCACAGCCTGTTTCTGGAGAAAAGCCAGGCGCTGCTGGCACCTGATTGGCTGTCCTGGCAGCCCAGCGACTAGCTGCCAGCAAGTTCGTTCTTCTGGGCTGAGATACAGGTTTCCTCAGTTGGTGAGGGCAGCACAGCCGCATGGGGGTGGCAGGGAGGGGAGGCCTGTCCTTTCATGAAACACTGCTTCCTGCCTGTGGTGCACCAGCCTTAAAAATACCACAAGCAGTGCTCAATTCTCTGGGCTCATAGGCAGGGGGAGACGGCACAATACAGGCTGGGCTCAGAACACTGGGATTGTGTGACCCCGGAGGAGGTGGCTGGAGGTGCCTATCCTCTGCCTCTCCCAGCATAAGCACAGGGCTCGAGAACCCTTATGGGGCCCTCCAAATGGATGTAGAACAACAGTGGGACCTGCTTGCATTTCTGCCTCCGCCATCCTGCAGCTCCAGGACAGCCTTGCAAGCCATGCCCTCTTGCATCTGCATGCAATGGGACCAGTGGCTCAGCCCACCCCAGTGGAGGGAGGTGGGAAGAACAGGATGCCTAGAATCCGAGCCAGAGGGTCCTGAGTTCTCTCCTGCTACTCAACTGTGGGTGTCATCTTCGTCAGTTCCTCCATCAAATTTCAGTTTCCTCATCTGTAAAATGGGAGCATTACGCCTTGCTGCCTTGTGGAGCTCCGGATCCACACAGGGCTGGTGTTCATGCCCAGTGAGTGCTGGGCAAAGCAAAGGATGGGAAGCCTTGGGGCTCTACCCCTAGAAGCGTGGCATAGGGAAAGTGTCGAGGCCATGACCAAGCTGCCTGGGAAGCTGTGCATCTGCCATTGAGTGGGCACCCAGCCTGGCCCAAAAGCTTCAGGAAATGCCTCTTGTAGTGGGCACTTGGCCACATATTCCCTGGGACCTGGGGGGTTAACTCGCCCCCCACACTTGCCAAGTGGGGAAGCGACCCCACCACAAAGACCACATGGAGCAAAGCTCCCTATGCAGTTCAGCAGGGCCTAGGGGCATCTGAGCAGCCTGGGTTCTAATCAAAGTGTCCCTAGTGATGTCATGAGTGACTTCACCTTCCTGAGCCCTGACCCAGGAGGCCCATGCTACTACTGGGAACCTTGGTGACCATCACAGTGCTTCCAAGTGCATAGTACTGGCCTGGCACACAGTAGGTGCTTAGTAAGGAGCTGCTCCTGAGACCACACGCCTCAACAGGATGGAATAGGCTCTCGCCACATTCCAGTCCCTCCAGCTGGACCACAGGAGGGCAACTCTCACCCACCTACCTACTGCACAGCCCAGCAGCCCCCTTCAGACAGCTCTCAGGAACCTGCCACAGCCCAGGAGGAATGCCGGGCCCCCTGGCCAGCTTGAACTAACTGGGGGTCGCTAGCAAGCCCAACAAGGCTCGGCAGCTGGGGTGTTGGTTAAATACTTTCCTAGCAAGGAAAGCTATGCAGGGCCAAGAGGTCAGAAAAAAAGAGCAAGCCAGAAATAGCTCAAGGTGACTGCACTCTGTGGTTCCATGCACCGGCTTCTCTGGGCACTGATTTTTTTGGGGGGGCGGGGGGTGGCAGGGAAGAAGGGCCCAGAATGAAGGATAAAGTGAGCAAATGAGCAGATAGACAAATGGACTACCCCAACTCCAGGCGTCTGTAGGGCAGAGGCCGTCAAATTCCACAGGCAAGCCGGGTGTGGTGGCACATGCCTGTAATCCCAGCACTTGGGAGGCTGAGGCAGGAGGATTGGTGTGAGTTCGAGACCAGCCTGGGCTACAAAAGTGAGCTCAAGGCCAGCCTGAACTGCAGAGCAAGACCCTGTCTCAAAAAACAAAAACAAAAATAAAACAACAAATTCCACAGGCAGAATACAATGACAGGGCAGGATGGCTCAGTGGTCTAAAGCGCCTGCTTAGGAAAGCTTAGGCGGCTTCAGGGACCGCCTTTGATCCCCGGCACCACATGCTGCGCCAGCCCTGCCCTCAGGGCAGGCTGAGCTGGCCATAGAAATAAATAAACAAAAGTTCTGAAACAAGAAAAATAAATAAATAAAATAAAAATTCTTTAAAACATGTTTTAGTTGGGGCTGGGGAGATAGCTCTGTGGCACAAGTGCCTGCCTGGCAAATGCAAGGTTGTGAGTTTGAACCCTGGTCCCACAAAAAAATAAATAAATAAATAAATAAATAAATAATGTTTTAGAAAGTTCTTTAAAAAAAAAAAAAAATACAATGACAGAAAAGGGTCGCACCCACCATGCTGAATTCTAAGCAGCACTCTCCCCTGTACCCTGGCACCTGACAGGACACGCAGGCTTTCCTGGTTTAATTACACGGTGATCTCTGCAGTAGGCCCGCGCAACAGCTTTCCGGAAAGCTCTCCTCTGGGTCTCCAACCTGCAACAAGGGGACAGCCAGTTAGTAGGGCCAGGACGGTCAATCTACGAATTGACCGGTCTTCCTGCTAAAGCCAAGAAATCCGGCTCTGAACAGGGCACACCCTGGAAGAGAAGTCCCCCAGAGGTACCGCCCAGCCCATGGGGAGGGGAGTTGCAAACCCTAGCTCCTGGAGCTCCAGCTTCCAAGCAGACCTCAGGCGAAAGATTGACGGGCCCAAGCCTGGGGGCGGGGCAAAGCAGAGGTGCCGGCTGGGCCACAGCGCTCCCTGGTGGCGACCCACCCGCAAGCGGGCAGAACCGCTTGTGTATTTAGTCCTAAACCACTTAGGAGGCGCCCCACCCTACCTGTGGTACGAGTGTCTGGGGATGCCCCCAAACCAAGGAGCATCTACTAACTGGCAACCCAGTTGCCCCAACGTAATCTTGAGCTGGGAGGTGGCTGTTTTCTGCGGGGTCCAACAAGAGTGTACCCAGCATTGGCCTGGGCAGGAGGGACAAGGAGGGTTCCAACAGTCGCGCTGCGCTCCCTGCAGCCCCACTCCCCTCACCCCCATGCGAGGTGCAACTTCTGGCACCCAGGTGCACCCCACTGCTGCCCAGCCGGTAGTATCGAAACAAGCTTTTGGTTTCCTGAGTCCTGCCCACCCTCTCAGGCACGCTCTTACCTCCTGGAGGGACCACAGAAAGGCCCATGTCACAAACCCTGATAGTGAGCAAGGGACTTGAGCAGGGTGTGGGCAGCTAGCTAAGGCGGGAAGATTACAAGTTCAAAGCCAGCCTGGGCTACATAGCCAGATCCTGTCTCAGAAAGGTCTGGGATGTAGCTGAGTGGTGGAGACCCCTGTATTTGCCAAATAAGGATCTTTCCCCTTGAAAAAGGGAGTAACGCAGAAACTTCACACCAAGTCCGTGAGACACCAGAGGAGCTGGACCTGTGATACGCCATGCGCTTCAGAGATTTTTTTTTTTTTTGCTGGTATTGGGGATTGAACTCAGAATGCTGCACTTGCCAGACAGTTTATTCTACTGAGCTATCTCTCCAGCCTATGCTTCAGTGATTTAAGTCTCTGAACTTCAATGCCAGTCAAAGACAAGATTGAATCCTGGGTCTTTCCATAGAGTGGCATCCTCAACTTTTTTTCTTTTTCATTTAAAAATAATTTTATTAAGGCAAAGCGTGGTGACACATGCTTGTAATCCCAGCTCTTGGGAGGCTGAGGCAGAAGGATCTCTGTGAGTTCAAGACCAGCCTGGGCTACAATGTGAGCTCAAGGCCAGCCTGAACTGCATAGTAAGACCCTATCAATAATGATAATGATAATAATAATAATAATAATAATAATAATAACAATGGGCACAGGATATAGCTCAGCAACATAAAAGTGACTGCCTGGCAAGTACAAGGTCCTAAGTTCGATCCTTGGTACTGCAAAAAATAAATAAATAAATAAATAAAAATACTATTAGAAGCCGGGCGTGGTGGCTCATGCCTGTAATCCCAGCACTTGGGAGGCTGAGGCAGGAGGATTGGTCCGAGTTCGAGACCAGCCTGGGTTACAAACAAAAGTGAGCTCAAGGCCAGCCTCAACTGCATAACGAGACCCTGTCTCAAAAAGACAAAAAAAAAAAAAAAAAAAAACTATTAGAGCGTGTTTGCAGCAAGCACATAATTACATTCATCTTGGGGAGTGGGCCCATGTACATAACACCTCATCTCTTTTTTTTTTTTCTCAGCTCTATTTTTTTGAGACAGAATCTTAAGTTGCTCAGGCTAGGCTTGAACTTGTGACCCTCCTGCCTCAGCTTCCCAGAGCTCTGAGATCACAGGTGTGATTCATCCTACCCAGCCCGAATCAGGATTTGTAAGCGAGTCTTCGGAGAACCCAGTTCCCCCTCCATACCTGCTGGGCACTGCATGCTCCGTAGGCCCTGACCCTCACCGCTAGTCCGTGCTCAGCACTGTACACAGGATGAGGCCCTTTCTTTCTGTTTTCCTCTGTGAGGGATTGGAGGTGAGCTTCCTGCTGACTTCATCTGTGATGGTGGGCACATGGGCGGAGGGCGGTGGGCATGCTGGGTCCTATTTGAGCCTTCGTGTTCCTTCGTGAATAGGTTCCTGTCCTGGGTCAGGAGTAGACGGGTGTTAGAGCTGTCACTCAACAAGCAACAGCGTGCGTGGCACTCCCTGGGTGTGGCCCAGGAGCTCACGACAGTGACACTCTGTCTCAAACGCTGCTGGGCGCTTTGCTGCATTGTGGCCTGTAATTAGCGGCAGCGGATCCTGAAGAAACAGCTGTTCCTCATCTATGGTAAGTAAAACGAGATCCAGAGAGGCTAAGGAATTTTCTCCATAGCTCTGGACCAGGTTATAGAGAAATTCTGTGAACCCCATTCTGTAAGTGGGTTGCCTGGCTGTAGGCTCCTGGGTTTGCCTAGCGGCTGTCAGGGAAAGAACGAAAGAGGGCTCAGGCCTGGTCCTCAGAGCTGGCCCCAGGAAGAGCCAAGGCGAGCGGCTGGCTGGCAGGCAGGGACTGCGGGGTCGCTGGGATGCGGCTCAGGCAGGCTGCCTTGGAACTCCAAGACCCTTAGGAGTTACGAAGCCGGTGGGGAAGGCATCCCCACCGATTCACAGTGGGGAACCTGAGTTCAATTCCCAATACAAAAAAAAGAAAGAACGAGAGAACAAAAGAAAGAGTAAAGTGGCTGCTGCGGGCCTCCCACTCACTAGAAACCTGTCATTAGCCGTGCTGATGAAGCTTTTCTAAGCCAATTCCTGGGCTTTAAATTTTGAGTTCAGAAACAATGAAGCCAACTAGACATACTTTGCATCAATAGTAAGTTAAAAAACAACACTTCACACAACGCTTGCGTTGAATTAAAAATAGGTGTCATTGGCGTAATTTTTCTTCAAAACCTTGTTTGGAAACAAGATACATTTAAATCTTCTAAAATGCCACGTGTGTTGGCACACACTTGTAATCCCAGCCCTTGGGAGTCTGAGACAAGAGAATCACAAGTTCGAGGTCAGCCTGGGCTACATTGGGAGTTTAGCTTGAGCTTTGAAAACAAAAAGAGCTGGGAGATAGCTCAGTGGCATAAGCACCTGCCTGGTAGGGGTAAGGTCCTGAGTTCAATCTTCAGTGTCCTCCAAAATAAAAAAGGTTTTTAAAACAAAGTTTTAAAAAGTGAGGCTCTGCCGGGCATGGTGGTGTACACCTGTAATCCCAGCACTCGGGAGGCTGAGGCAGGAGGAT
>PVJA010021079.1:0-36090 GCA_004027025.1 Myocastor coypus
TTTTTTTTTTTTTTTTTTTTGAGAAGAGAATTCCTGGACGGTTACTTGAAAAATATCTTTTGGGAGAGTTGGCACCCTGGCATTCATTCAACTGTCGTCACTCAGAGTCTGTTGCAGCCATGGTCCTATGGGGCCTGGTTACTGCTTCCTCTGACAACAGACCTTGGCCTCATCCATCTGATGCTGGTTTTACCAACAATGCCCAGACTTCAAAGGAAGGATAGGAAGTCCTGATAAGAAATCCCTGAGAGTACAGTGAATGAAGCTGTAGGTATGAAAATAAAGGTACATTGGAGAACTTGAGAGGTTGAAGATACTAGGAAATAGAACCATCTTCTGAGGAAAGCTGTAGGCTAAGAGCTGAGCAACACTTTGATAAAGGTTGTGTGGTCTGAAACCAGCTAGACCATGGGGTGAGGCTGCCTGATGCCTTTGGAGCTCACATCTCAGTACCATGTATCCTGGATGCCAGATGTACAGTTACAGAATTTAATGTTTGCCCTGATATGTTGCTTTGGCTTAAACTCTTAGTATCCCCATACTTCTCTCTTTTAAATGGTAATATTTACCCTGTGCCATTTTATCCTGGGGACAAGTAACTTACTTTTTTGAGTTTTATGGATGGTCACGGCTGAGAGTTTGTTTTGAGTCTCAGAGGAGACTTGGACTTAGACATCTTTTGCAATACTGGGACTGGTGAAATCTTGGGAAGGGATTGTTATGCTTTGCTTATAGGCAGAATAGCTGTATTATATAGGGAGAATTATAACCTTGTGTTACTTAAATTATGGTTTAAAGAAATGTCTTTGGGTACCAAGATGAAAATTAAGGAGGATTATTAGAACCTGATTGACTTATGAGTTATCCTGTGAATTAGTAAATCATACTTCTGATGAATCTGGGTAAGTTATAAAAGTATGACCTACAGGCAGTTCAAGGTTGGCAAGACAACCCTGCATCAGTATCAATTACCAGGTGAGTTTGGGACCTTTTTACCCAGCAATCTGTTCCATACTTATTGACAGTCTTTGTCTCCTTTGCTGGAGAAAGAACAATTGTTTTGACATTCTGTGCCTGAAAACATGTAAGAGCAATATGTCTTGATTTATTCTACCTATGCATCACTGCAGCTCCTCCGTGTCCACTCATTTCTTGCACCAAAGGGGGGTCTGTGAGCGAGTACAGAGGGATAATCTGTTTACTCTAGTCACATGAAACTGGAAAGGGGCCCTGATGCACATGGACATCTTCTACTTTAATAGACCATTCAAATTTCCACAGGGCCAAGCCCCATATGAACATCCCTTAACTAGTTTTTTGTTTTCCTCCTTGAGTTTATGTTCAGCCCATTCACCACTGTCCACAAGTCAGCAAAAACCAAAATATAGTATCTTTTACCACTGTCAGGTTCTCCTACCACTCCTGGAAGCTGTACTTAATTTAGCCCACTCAGCTGATTTTTCAGTCCTAATAGCACCCTCCCAAGTAGGATGTTGTCCATTCACCTTGAGACTGCCATTTGTAGAATAGGCAGCAGCTCTATGTGTGTCTTATGGTGCTGGGGATTAAACCCAGGCTTCTTGTAGGCTCAGTAATCACTCTATGCCTGACCCACATCCCCAATACTCTCAAATAACTCTTGGAACTTTGATAGCTTTATAAAGATACTGTCTAGGAGCTGGTAAGATCCCATGGGTTATCAAACAGCTTCAATATAAATTATGGCAGAAAAAGGCTCCCCATCTATGAATATCTCTTGTATTCCTCAGGTAGCATAATCATATATAAACCAGACTTTGCAGTCAGCCCCAATCCAGGCTTCACAAAGAGAATTTGTCCATAACACGTCTCTAGTTTCTATTCTGTAGTGATATTTTGGTTCCCATTCAGTAATCCTGAAAAATATTGCTTGAAGGTAGATTTATGTTCTTTCTGTTTTGTAATACTTAGTAGGGCAAGTGTCCTAGCTGAACACATTTTACTAGCTGAGTATCAAGTCTTAAAAAATTTAGGTAAAGGACTCACAACTCTACATAAATTCTATTTTGCCATTTTGAACTCTGTCATTCTACCATCTTAAAGGAAGGAAAGGTATGTTTAGCTCACAGTTTGTCGAGGTTTCAGTCAATACTCAGCTGGCTCCATCCGCAGACTGGCACATGGCTGAGGGCAGCAGTTCATGGTTGCAGAAAACAGCTAAACAAGAGTGAAGGGGATGATTAGCAGCAGCAAGGCAGCAGAAAGCAAGTCTCTCTTCCTTATGTTGCATTCAGACTCTCTGCCCCAGACCGGGTGTAGCACTCACATCCATCATCCCAGCACTGGACCATGAATTAATCACAAACTCTATAAGTGTGCCCCATGGCTGCATGAGGCTTTGGGGAGATAACTAGACACAGACCATAACTTCTGCAACCTTTACATTTTATTTCATAGCCTTAAGAAATTCTCCACCATCAGTTCATTGTACTATTTTATATAAAAGGCTGTGGGTCACCAAAATGGTCTGAATCAAGGAACCCTGACCCTTTTGTTGATCTTTACCTTGAAAAATCTGCCTCAACATTGCTCCAAACAGTTATTGATCTTTTTTATCACTATAATCACTGCCTTCCTCCCTTTGCCATGTCTCCAAACTAGGACAAAAACAGCAAACTTGTGCTTGGAGCCCTTTAATGTCGAAGGATAAGCAAAGGCTCTCTTTGGTCCACTTAACTTTTGTTTTTACCATTTTTATTTTAAAGACTAAAAATATCAGAAACAAAGATAGAAAAAAGCAGTAACAAGTAAGAGTACATATAGTAAAGAATTTCAAAACCAGAAAAACTTAACAATGGTTATATTACATGTTTTCATCATTGGATCAGTTTAGAATAATAGATATAGGTATATAAGATTGATCAAATAAGTAAACATTAACACTTTCAATAAACATTACTTTTTAAACAATTGACACCCTGCATATTGTCCTCACAATAGTAATACAGAGTACAGGGTGTGGGTATGACACATCTTCCAATTGATATTGGTAAGGAAAGAAAAAAAAAAATCTTCTCTTTGAACTAAGAGGAAGCAGATGCATACACAGTCTGATGTTCCACAATTGCAGTTGGTCCACTTAACCTTTGATAGTGTCATGTTCAAACCTCTGTTAACTGTATCAATATTCATTTTATTCATACTATTATTTCTTTCTCTTCTTTTCCTCTCCATATATCTCCTTCTCTCTTCCTTCTTAATAATTGGGATTACACCCAGGATCTTCGTGCTGAGTTAACTTCTCAGATCTTAGTAATTTTTACTTTGAGATGGGAATCTCATTAAGTTGCTAAGTTATACATACTGGGCTCAAACTTACAACCCTCTTGCCTCAGGCTCCCAAGAATGCTTGGAACTACAGGTGTGTATTACCACACTTGGTTCCTCTTTCTTAATAAGCATCGAAAGCTTTCCATGTTACTGAGACGAGACCCATAACACTCCCTTTTCCTTTTCCTCTTAGTTAAGTCGCCATTAATGGTCTCTTTATTTATCTTGTTTATTGAAAACTTTTAAAAAGTCTCCACCTTTTTGGAATGAGTCCTGTGATGCTTTCCTTTGCATATTTCCTGTTCTGTTGTAAAGTTTGTATACTGCATGTACAAGATTCATGAGGGGAAGCAGAGGCAATAATTTTGTTAAGGTTTCTCTGATCGTAGCTTGATTTTGCTGAAATAGTTACATGGAGTCCCTGTAGAAGAGCAGAAGCTTTAATGATACTGTTTGCCATGGCCCTGGAAAGGAGTTTATCCAGTGCTCAGCTGTTCTAGTTGTCATAGAGCCAGTCCGAGATAGTCACATGTAAAGTACATTAGCTACTTCACTTAGAAGGTTCCATTGACATTTATAGGAAAAGCTGGAAATCACCCTTCTCAGGATTGACACACTTTATGCTGCTTTTATCCAGTTCACAAGCTATTTGTATCCTCAGGAATAACTTCCTAAGTGAATGGATTACATGTAGTTATCTGTGGTTTATTGTGAACTATATGTTCCATGTCAAAACAAATATACTCTTCCAGCATGGCATTTATACTACTCTAAAATTAGTTGTATTCATGAACTATTTTAGTAAATATTTCTCAAAAAGAAAGATAAAATTGTACAAAATGAAGAAATTCTTACACACTAGACTCTCTAGTTTCAACAGTTTCCTGATTTTTCCTTTCCACTTTGACCACATTTTTTGTGATCAAATAACTTAAAGGCACTTTTCTTGTCCTAGGAATGTTTTTCTTTGTAGACAGATCTGTCTGGTGGACTTAGCTCAGATTCACAGAAATCTGAGCTTGATTTAGCACCAAACTCTGACCCAGTTCTCTCTTCTAATTTTGTTTTGGCTTTTACGGAAAATAGCCACAGTAATGTATATTTTTGTTTTTTCCTATTGGATTGCATTTGCTTGTGCATACAATCAACCAGCTCCCTATGCGTTAATTTATCTCCAAATTCCATAGGTAAATTTTATATTTAGTAACTGATTTTAACATAGCTGCTGCTGCATACTATGGGTGACTTTGTGGCCACTGAGGAATCAAAAAGTTCTTATTCCCCCTCTCATTTTCTCAAATCTCTTTTCACTGCCTCCCTTCACCCTCTTCTACCCTGTCTTTCCCTCCCCTCCCCTCCTCTTGGGATTGAACCCATTATCTTGTGCTTGCCAGGCAGGTGCTTATGCCACTGATGTATCTCCCCAGCCCCTAAATCACTTTTCTGTGAGCTATGGCTGCTTTAGGAAATATAACTTCTGACATCAAACATGTTGGGGAAAACAAAGTGTTTTGTTTTTTCTCCGACTTCATAACATAATCAAGACTTTTGTGACCTCAAAAGGTAGAAGAACTTCTCCGCACCAGCAAGTGGGCAATTCTGCAGGGTAAAACCAAGGGAATATTCTGTAATTCAACTTAATTCTGACACTAGGTGCCTGGAGATAGTGTCAGATTTTACATGTTAGCGGCTCAGTCCCAAAGACTTTCCCTCTCCTCTTTAGATGGACTTATAAGCCCCAGCTTGTGAGCTGTGTTTTTGAATAGGATTCTCATAATCTCCTATTTTAGTTTGATTAATTTCCTTGAGTGACTCAGAGAGCTCAAGGAAATACTTGCATTTACCCATATATTATAAATGATAACAGAAAGGATAAAACAAAGTGATGCACAGGGTGAAGTATAGGGTAAAGGGAAAAAAGTTCATGCCTCTTTTGCTTGCGCCACCCTTCAGTATATCCATGTGGTTGGCTATCCAGAAACTTTCCCAGTCCGGTCATTTTGATATTTACATGGATTCCAATGCATAGGAACGATTGCTAAAAGACGGCGGGGAAAGCTCATCAAGACCTGTCTATTCAGATTCTGCTTGGGCTCTCTGTGCAGAATTTCTTCCTGCAAGATCTGAGTTGGAGCCAGTGGAGTGAGGAATACTTGTTATCTGTTTATTTGTAAATGTTATGCATTTTAAATTTTACTATATTGTTGTCCCATACATTGATAAAAAAATTTAGCAAGATTAATAAAATATCGTATCTGTCACCACCATCTTCCCTCAATAAATAATAAACTTGTAAATCATCTCATGACTATAAAGTTATAAAAATATCTACTGCTCCTTTTAGTAAGTCTCTTGCAGAGGAAGTTCTATTTTTCAGTTATTTCTCTGCATTTTTATAATAGTATTAAAAATATATTGATTTTCTTTTTGAACTATCTTTTATTTTCAAATGAATATTTTCTTATGTACAAATAATAAGTTTGTGTATATCTTAACGTTTTTTTAAATCCTCTCTCCCTTCTTTTCCTACCCTATGCTCTTAAAATAGGATAAAATCTAAATAAGTATTGCCAGTGCCCTCCAGTACTGATTTAAACTGATGAAGAATTAACAAATGATATCTGTCTTGTACCTATGCTGCTATGTTCTTCGCCCTCACCATTTTCTGAACACTACCAAACTTCTAACAGATGAAACCTGCATTTCTTTGCCTGTGGGTTATCCCTGGCCTCTAGACTCTGTGTGGTTTAGCTGAGCACAGCCTGAAGTCCTAGCACTCCCTTGGGGTTAACCTTCATTTAGTAACTGGTGAGAGTAGGTGTACACAGTACAGAGTAATGGACCACCCAAAGAAGACCCCAGTTTAATTCTCCCAAGTATGAATACTTTGAAGATATGATATAATGAAGACCTCAGGATGGAGACTGTGCTGCATTATCTGGATCAATTCAGTTTTCTCACAAGTTATGATAAGTGGAAGGAGGAAGTTGCAACAAAGGGAAGTTTGGAGATGCTACGCTGCTGGCTTGGAAGATGTAGAAAGGGGGCATCTGCCAAGAAATGCACAAGGCCGCTAAAAGCTGAAAAGGCAGGGACACGGACCTCTTATAAAACTTCCAATGGATCTTGGCCATTACTTTGCTTGCAGTCCAATATGACCCACTTTGGACTTTGGAAATCCAGAGCTATGCCATTATAAATATGTGCTTGTGACCTAGCACATTTGTGTTAGTTGTTATAGGCTCACTAGAAAACCAATACAATCTACAAAGCATTTTATCTCTCCCAGCTGTTACAGGCTACAGGCATTCCTTGGCTTACAGTCGTCACGCCTTAACCTCTGCTTCTATTAACACATTGCCTTCTTCCTAAGCTATGAACCCTTGGGAGAAGCTGTGTTTCTTTTGTAAGGATTGCTGTGATTACAGTAGGCCCACCCAGGAAGTCTAGGCTGTTGTCCCCACATCAAGAGCCTTCAATTGCTCACACCTGCAAATGTGTGGTACCCTACAAGGCAGGAAGCTATAAGGATATCTAACTTTGGGATTCAAACACAATAGAGAGGCTATGATTCAGCTTGTGTCAGTTACCTAGACTTCCTGGTTAGACAAATGTTTTTTTCCTAATTCAAAAGCAATGAAATCACTGTCTATGACTAACTTTTTTGAGACATATTATTGCTCTGTATTTCAGGGAAGCCTTGAATTCACTCTATAACCCAAGATGGCCTTGAACCCAGAGCAATTGTCTTGCCTCAGCCTCCAGAGTGGAAGGATTACAAGCATGTGCCACCACAACTGGCTTAAATATAACTAAAAGAAACTTCTATAGTTCAAAAACTACAGATAAAACATTAAAAGGCAAAAATAAACTATACTGAAAGCCTACTCAACAAGTTAACAAAGCTTTAACATTTCTGACATATAAAGTAGCACATTTCAAAATATAGTAAACAAACCACTAAAGTTCCAGTCTCTTCATCAACAGTGCATTGTGCACGGGGAACACTTCCTCAGTGGCAGAAATCATTTGCTCATCTTCATCATAAGTCTAAAACAAATGGAATGCTTTGCTCTTAAGTTTATAACAAGAGAATTCTGGAAGTAATATTCTAACTACATTTGTAAAGCCTTATAAAAAATTTGCCTCTGGGAATGTAAGGGTGTGATAAGAAATGCAGTGAATTTTTTAATTTTAAAAATTTATTAAAGTAAAAAACGTTGCCATTGTTCTCTTTCCAAATACTGCCCCTGGTTTCAAACACACTTGCTCCATCATTCTTACTTTTGTCCTGAACCAGTTCTAGTTCCCCTCCTTTATGAGTACACCTATAGTGTCTCCATCATAGCTGCTTCAATGTCCTGAATCTACTTAAAATATTTACTTTTTGTGGTCATTTTCATTTGGGGTAAGGGCCAGAAGTTTCCTGGTGCCCAATATGGTGAGTAAGTGGGTGAGTACATGCCAGAATGTGTTCACAAGTCTATCTTTCCTCTGGCTAGCACTCAGCAGCTCTATTCATCCCAGTTTTGATAATACCTCATAAAGGCACAAATAAGGCCTCACAAAGCTGCTTTTAAGGGCTGCTGAGATAGCTCAGTGGACTAGGCACCTGCGTAGGCAAGCTCAGGGACCAGGGGATCGATTCCTGGCCCTGCATGTGTTGTGAGGCCTGTACCAGGGGCATGCTGAACTGTTGAAGGAGTCTGGGCATGGTGGCACACACCTGTAATCCCAAGGCTCTGGGGGAAGTTGGAAAGATTAAAACAAGAGGATCACTATGAGTCCAAGCTGCATAATGAGACCCTGTACCAAATATATAAAATGAAACAAAAAATATTGCTTTAAAAAGTCATGAGAACAATGAGATAGTGGTGTTCAAAGCAATGGTAAATATTTTGAGGGGGATAAATGGCATTATGTAGTTGATTGTAATAAATTTTTATAAAATTTGAGTGCACAATGTGCATTTTTAAATTTTAATTTTAGCCGGGCATGGTGGCTCACACCTGTAATCCCAGCACTCGGGAGGCTGAGGCAGGAGGATCGGTGTGAGTTCGAGACCAGCCTGGGCTACAAAAGTTAGCTCAAGGCCAGCCTGAACTGCATAGTGAGGCCCTGTCTCAAAAAGGCAAAAAAAAATAATTTTATTTTTTATGAGCAGAGTAGATTTATTGGGGGAAAGAAAGCTCCTATCTGAGAGAAGGACAGGAGGGGCGTCCCAAGTGAGTGGTCCCTTCAATGTGCATTTTGATCGCCCTATGTATTAGTCTTTCTCAGATGTTATATAGCCCTAGGTACTGAGAATATTAAACATAACCATATCTTCAATCAGTAAGTTCCCCCTTAGGAAATCTTTCCAAAACAGAGCAAATATAAAATATTGATCTTTATATAAATAAATTAGAAAAACCTAAATATTCTACAGTAGTAAAATGGATAAATTATGCTAAAATCATAAGATATTATTCAGCTATTTAAATCTGTGCTGCTCAAGGGCACACTTTCTAAACCTCTTGGAGAAATATGCCTATGGATATGCAAGGGACATGGACGCAAGGAAGCTGAACAGACAATGAGAAATCTGCACAAGTGCTGGGCTTGTGTGCTTCCCCCATCAAGGCCTTAGTGCTGAGCTGGATAGTTCTGATAGGTAGCTACCTGGGTTTGTAAACAATGATTCCACCAGCATCACAAGAATAAAAGGGCTGCAACTCAGCCAGCCAGCATCACCTAGCTCTTGCAAGTGCTGAAATATGCAAAATGTCATTGGTGAACTGGTTGGTGAGTGTAAGTCACGGAATTCCCCCTGCTTTGGCTTCCTGGGCTTGTTCCTGGAGGCCCCTGACTTTGAATGTTTTGTTTATTGAGCAACTAAAATGACTACACCTGGGCCTTCCAGGAAGTGTGCTGCTGCTGCACTGGCTCTGAGGCCTTCATGTGATTTGGCTGGTGCTTGTGCTATAAGGGTCAGTATCTATTTATCACCACACAGAGTTTCACATATTCTTTGTGGACAAACTTCTTCCCTTTCCCAAGTTTTTGTGCTTTAAACTCCAAACAACAATAACAACAACAACAACAACAACAAAACTTCATACTTTCATTTTTAATTATTGTTTATTTAATTTTATGTTCTTTTTCTCACTATAAAAGCATACAAATAAAGAGAGAATTCCATGCTAATAATATAAGTGAAGCATATACTTTCTCAGTGAAAAGTTCTGAAAAAAAATCTTTCATGTTATTTTATTCAGTTTCACCAGGCTCTTAGCTGCCCTCATTTTTACATTAAAAAGCGTGTGGTGTAAACTCATCGCATTTCTGTGGTTGCAGTGTGTTCTACTCAGGGTTTTACTAGAGGAACAGATATAATACAAGGAACAGATAGAGCACAAGATGTGCCAGTCCCAGCCAGAGTCAGATGAAGAAATGTGCCGAGAGCGTCTGCACACTGCCAACTGAAGGATTCAGTCCATGGCTTTTATATTCACTGCAGTCTTCCATCTTTAATGGTCTCTACTGGTTTCTACCGGTTTCTAATAGTCTCTAATAGTCTTTAACGGTCTCTAACGGTCAGCCCTTGGGTCTGCAATGGAAGACAGAAGAATCTGCTATGGAAAGCTGGAGGATCCAATATGGAGGCTGACGAGTCTGTGGTGGAAGACAGGAGATAAAATCCAAGCTGAGTTATTCTGGGGTCTGGGGCGGGGCCCCCATGGCTTACACTGTGGAACAGCCAGGCATTGCAGTCAAATTGATAAAATGTATTGACCACCAGGCATCCAGCCAAGTTGACACAATCTATCGGCCACTACACTGTGCATGTTTTTCATTCTTGCTTATCTCCAGTTTCTCCCAAATTGATTAATTTAATCATACAGTTTCCATTAGCTAGATTTAATGCCTTCCAACCTCCTATAAAATATATTTATGCTGTTAAAAACATTATTTGTTGAAGTTGGGGAGACAGCTCAGTGGTCTAATTGCCTGCCTGGCAAGCAGAAGCACCTGGGTTTGATCCCCCCATACTGCATGTCATACTAATTCCATGCAGTACTGGCCACCAAAACAAGCATGGAGGCACACACATGTAATCCTAGTGCTGGGGAGGCCAAGACGGGAGAATCACTATGAGTCTGAGCTACATAGTGAGACCCTGTGCCAAATAAATAAATAAAAAGGTTTACACAATTAGTTTTGAATTCTGATAAGAGATAAATTTATAATAGTGTATGCAATAATATCACATCAATACAAAGCTATTGCATTAGACTGACTGGATTCCCAAAAGCTGATACCAAAGATAGGATCAAATATGAAAAGTTTTGATTATGGGAAATACTTGTGAGAAAAAAGGGGATAAATAAATGGACTATTAAACCACAATGAAAGGTTAATTCTCAGAAATGGAAGGCGGAAATAGATTGAGTAGAGGAATGTTAGACTTCCACATACAATAAAGAAAAAAGAGTAAAGATATTAGAATAGAGTTCTTAAACCAGAGCAGTATATTATTCAGAAGATATCAATTGTGCTCAGGCATTAACGTCAGAACAAGTGGGTGGAGCAACCAAGGACCCTGTTGAGTTATAGTTCCTGTAATTAGAAACCCTTGAATTGTAATATACTTTTCCATTTGACCCCTTTCCCCCCAACCCGCTCTCCAGTTCCTCCTGTAAGAAGATTTCATGGCATTTTGCTGAGATTTCAAAGGGCAAATCCACCAAAGCACAAAATTAGAACACAAAACAATTTGTAAAACAATTGTCAATCCATAGGTTAGTTTTATAA
This sequence comes from Myocastor coypus, assembly GCA_004027025.1. Taxonomy (NCBI): domain Eukaryota; kingdom Metazoa; phylum Chordata; class Mammalia; order Rodentia; family Myocastoridae; genus Myocastor; species Myocastor coypus. Next base: position 11,104 of record PVJA010021079.1, read on the forward strand.
GGAAAGCATATGTAAATAAGTTAAACTTATGCAATAGCACAAATACGCATACACATAACAAATATAATTCACTAGAGAGGAGGCTAGCAAGATGGCTCAGTGGACTAAGTGCCTACTGAGGCAAGCACAGGGATGGGGCTTCAGTCTCCTGCACCATATGCCACCGTGGCTCCACCCCCAGTGCACTAGCCAGCCACTGAGATCAGGGGTGGTGGCGCACACCTGTAATCCCATTGCTGGGGAGGCTGAAAACAAGAGGATCACTAAAGGTCTGAGATGTACAGTGAGACTCTGTACCAAATATATTTCACTAGAGGGAATAGGATATAAGAAAAGTCAGCTCTGTTCTCCCGCTTCCCAAAGATATAAAGAAATAGGATATAGGAATTTGAAATTTTTCTGCCTATGTAGGAGAACAAAAAGGAACATGTTTACTAAGATTTTGGTTTTATACCAGGTACTGAGGTAGGTGGCTCCCATAGAACTTGAAATGTACAATGCTATTTATGTGTCTTAGTTAATAATCATAACATTCTTTCAGGCATTGTAACTCAACTTTACTAATGAAATTTAAAGCTCGCACAATGTCTCACACCAAGTGAGTGTGTAGACAGTCTACCATCATCAGGAAGCTATATAGGGAAGGGCTTACAGAAAGCTCCTCAGAATGTGTCTGTACATGTCTTGCTTGTTTGTTTATTTGTTTGTTTGTTTTAGTGCTCAGGACTAACTCCAGGCTCTTGAATATACTAAGCATATCATTTACGACTGAGCAATATACCCCCCAACCCTGGACATATTATAGCAAGTAAATTTCCTCCAAAGCATCATTAGTCTTCCAAATATTGCAGCTGAGGTTATTACACATCATTTTTTTTTAATCAGCTTTATACTCCTCACAGTATGGGCTTAAATTTCTCAAGGACTCCTTTCCCTGAAGCCTAATTTCATTGGACAGGTCACCTGATTGCACTCTTGTCCTCTTTCTCTAACTCTTCCTGCCCTTTGTTCCTGAGTCCAATCTCTCTGCATGACTGATTCATCCTTGAGAACGATTCTGTGATTCAAACCATCCTGGATCTGCTCTGTTCCCCTGATATATTATGGCACTTATTGTGGAGTTTCAATCTGTGAAGGAAAAGTTTTCGTCAGAAAATAGAAGTTTTCAATTTATTTTACCACCATTACTTTTGTAATCAGTCACTATTAAGATAGGAATTTTTGGTATCTATCTTCTCCAAATAGATGAACCAACTTCATGTTTGGTTTCAGAATAATTGTAGATGCAGCTTACAGACCATTGTGCGTGTGGCATCACAGGGAACTGACATAGCAGATACTATTCTACAGAGCATGAAATTGAAATGTGGAACAGGCTTGGTTCTCTGAAAATAGGCACCAGCAGCTCTGAGAAGAAGGGTGGCAGAAGCAGGACTGGGTAGAAGAACAACTTCGATTGTGTGGCAGGCCTCTGTAGCTTTAGCCAACTCAGTTGAGAGCTCTGGACAAATACTGCCTATTTGCATTTCATGTCAGGTCACCATAGCCAACATTTTTGCTTTCTCTGTTCTCTTTTTGGATGAAGTTATATGGGAAACTGTGTCCTTGAACTAGGGGGATCTCAACCAATGAGACTCTGAAGAAAATAATACCAGGAGCTGTCTGCTGATGGGATTCTCCATAGCAGATGGTAAATCTATCCTGGAAGAAGATCTGTGTGGTGCATCTGTGGACTTAGACTATTTTAGAAATCAGTCGAAGTTCTATAAGTACTAAGTACTAAGGATTTGAAACTGAATATTTTGTAGATCAAAAGTTCATGCCCTCACTAACTCATAATTGATTCCAACTACCCACTTAAGAAGGCACTCTATGAGCTTTTTAGAAACAGGTATGTCTGGCCTATAGATCCAGAACACCTCTGCGAAATTCTGATTCAACTGGGGCAGGTGGTGTCCAGAAATCCTGCTTATCTTGTAAAAAATTCTCAGGCTTATTCTAAGGTACAATCATGTATAAAAACTATCAATACCTGGGAGGGAATGTTCTCCTAGACTGATCAGGCCCACAACTTCCTAAGTGGACAGCAAAGGCTTCAATAAAACAGACAAGTGTTATGATTTCAGGGCTCCAGAAGGCTCAAAACCCTCTGACAAAATTTGAGATTCTCTGGGAGCTGAGAGGAAAAACTTCTCTGGGAAGCCCATGTTTATTTGGTCTTCAGAGGAGAGGAATACTGAGTAAAGCACAGGAACTGAACAGGACCTGAGGAGTCAGTTCAAAGACTTCTCCATGTAATGGATTATGTTAATTCAGGAAAACTATGCTATCTCCAGGAAGGCCTTACCCCAGGAAGGAGATGCCTGTGGCCATAATCTTTATGTAGTTAATTGAGTTGGAGCCAGATGTTCTCAGTCATGGCCTTTGAGGTCATAGAGCTTCACCTGACACTACAGAACTCAACCAGGATCCGTGATCTGCTGCCCCTCTCCAGACAAGGGGCCTAGGCCTTGGATAGATTCACAAGTAAACATAAAAAAACTAACTGGTTAACAGTAAATCCTGTTCAGAGCCCCTTCATAGTGGTTTCCATGAGAAGGTGACCAAATTTGGCAAAATTTTAATGTTAGACTATATGTATACTCCAAGCTATGAAATATGGGAAGTTAAAAAAATCAAAACTAAGACTCATTGCTCTGAGTCTTATCTAACATTATTAATAATATCTTGTCTGTTTATTTCACAACAGGTTCTGTGATTACCCAGGGGAAAAAAACTTACAGAAAGTGTAACTATTTCAAGATTCATGAAAGCAACTAAAAGCAGTTATACATTTTTACACAGAAATTTAGAAATCTAAGCATATACAAAATTGTAGGCTGTCAATCCTATGGCATTTTTCCTAGTCTTTACTCTCATTTAATATCCTTTTATGTTTTCTTATAAACCAACCATTTACTTGAGAGTATAGCAGTAACAAAATTATATTTAGAAGCAGCACACATCTAAAAGACCAGAATGACAGGCATTCCAAGCACAGTTTTGGTGTTACACATTGCTATCATCAGTGTGAAAAAACATTTTGGAGGTTCTTAGAACCATTTTCTAATTCATCCTGTTTATATAAGTGCATGGTTTTGCTCCTGCCATGTTTCCTATCTTTTCTGCTTAGTCACTTTGTTGTTTAATCCGTAAGTCCTTGCTTTAACTTGCCCTTAAACACCCAGCAGAAAAGTTTACCCATGGGGTATAAAATGTAAAGCTAGATTAGTATGCTGGGCTGTAAAAGGCTTAAATCAATAGCTGCCAACATTGCCAGTTTTACCATTAACCCACTGTAAGTATGGAACACTGGACTATGTATACAACTCCTTTCTCTTAGTTCAATGAGAAGAATTGTTTTTTGTGTGCCAATAATGATTAGAAAAATTATCACATCTATACCCTGTGCTCTGTATAACTACTACGAGGACAATAATATGTATTGTATCAAGTATTGGGAATGTACTACTAATGTGTTTTGAAACTGTCACATTGTTATTTCTTATTAAAAGTAATAAAAAAGTAAAAAAGAAAGTAACTGAGATTATAAATGAATTCAATAATTTGCCTTCCAAGAAGCTTCTGAGATATTTGTAAGTACCAAATATTTGAAAGTACCAACTTTTATATTTTGTCTTTCGACATAAAACTGGCTATGAGTTTCTGTTCTAAAAATTGTTTTTAATATAGATGCAGTCACTTCTAAGATTGCAAAAATTCTTTCAATTATCTCATTTAAAGGAAAATTATAATTTTATGACCAAACATTATATGATTGTGATGAGGTATAAAGATAGAAGCTTCAAGCCGGGCGTGGTGGCGCACCCTTGTAATCCCAGCACTCGGGAGGTTGAGGCAGGAGGATCAGTGCGAGTTCGAGACCAGCCTGGGCTACAAAAGTGAGTTCAAGGCCAGCCTGAACTGCATAGTGAGACCCTGTCTCAAAAAGACAAAAAAAAAAAAAAAAAGATAGAAGCTTCATTACTAGGTAAGGCATAAACCTAAAGCAAGGTTGTCACCTGAGCTAACGAAGGTCGTTACTTGTTAGTGAGATAGCAAACTTCTGAATATGGCTTCTTTCACTTCTTCGTTTTTCCCCATCCCCCTCCCTCCCATTCCTTTTCTCTGTTCTTCTCCTCCTCCATCTTGGCCTCCTCCACTTCCTCCTTTTGCTTTCCCCGTCTTTCTTCCTGGGGCAGTGGCAACATAACTCTGGGGTTTTGCACTGAACTATAACTTCACCTATTTTATTATAGTATATTTTATAGGCTGGGCTTAAACCTGTGATCCTCCTGCCTCATCCCCAGGATGTTAGGGTTACATGCATGCCCTTAATGCCAAACATCTTTCAATTTTTCTTTAGTTGAATCAAGAGAGGACTCAGATTTGAAGGTAGGGTTTCATGAATAGGGGTCTCAGGACTCCAACTACAGAGAGAACAAGAGCCAGACATGCTGATAAAAGTACCAAAATATTGTATAGATCCTTCTAAACGTACACTAGATTGTTACATGAGGGTTTTATAACTTTTATCTAAATCACATACACTCTTTTTATATGAAGAAGAATCCTAGTCAGGCATGGAAACACTTGTCTGTAACCATAGCACTCTTGGGGCTGAGACAGGAGAGCAGTTTCAGCCTAGCTTGGGAAACTTAGCATGATGCTGTCTAAAAGAAAAACAAAATAGTTTTAGAAAGGGTTGAGGATGTAGCTCAGTGCAAAGTCTCCATGTTCAGTTCACAATACTGCAAAATAAAATAGCAAACATCAAAACAAAACCAAACAAACCTACTTTACAATAGTTAACCATAAAGATCTTAAATTGAGATTAATAGTTAATTTGACTCCTATCTAGTTTGAGATGATATCTTGAGCTGTGTGACTTATGATTTATGGGTTTGACCTCTAGTGCTTTTTGAAAAGGAAAATGGGTCCTGCTTCAGCTGCTCCTAGAAGTTTATACTTCTATATGAGCATGGGAAAAGAAAGGAGTTGTATGTTTCATGAATGTATCCTAGCATGTTTGCTTGATCAGTCTTATGAGGCTGTGTGTAGTTCCTCGATATTACCCTAGGAGTGGCAAAATGTACAGGTATTTAACAATAAAAGCTGATGATAAGATGTTATAATACTGAGCTCTTTGTAACAATGGTGACATCTGCTTTTGTATTTCCAACCATAGTGGCTGTGTGTTTGAATCAGTGAATATGTGGTGACTGTTTTCTGCCCTTATGTACTAAAGACCACTGAAGATTGGCCTTACCAGACCGAAGGAAAGAGTTATAAAGACAAAGTTACAAGCACCACAAATGCAGGTCTCTTATTTGGAATCTCAAAAGGTAGAACCTTTCTTTAACTCCTATGATTATAAGCTAAGTCAGTAATTAAAGTGGCTTTGGTAAAGACCCATGGCAGCCCTTAACTATCTCATTTTGTACTTCTACTTTTTTTTTTTTCCCCCTATTTCAGTGCTACTTCATCCACCTGGTACCTACATAAAAACTGTTCCTTTAACTGATATTTAAGATCTTATTTTGGTCAGAACGTTAATATTTGAAAAGAACATGAAAGGTAATATGAGCTGTAACCTTGTTCTATTGATGTTCATGTGCAGATTAAATGTAGCAGTCTTTCTCTCTTCTGTTGAGGAAACACATCCTGTCACTCATTTTCTCCATAACCTCAGATAAGTCTTCATTGCTTTCATGATAATAACTGTTCTCATCTCACTGAGACATGATGTTTTGGGGGAAAATGTCTGAATGCTTTCACGTAAAAAGTTTCATAATCACAAGCTATAAAAAGGGTGAAATGTACATTGATTAACCATAGGTACTTTTGCCATGAATTTCCTGACTTTGATTTGATTAAAATCTTAACTAAAGTTTGCAACCATCTAGATTTCTTTAAAGTTTACCGGTTCACTTCACTTTAAAGAAAACCTCAAGGAGGGGCCAGAAGAGTGGTAGAGCGGAAGGAGAACTTAAGGACTGAGCCACTCTGCAGAAGTGTTGAAAGTGAGCAGCCAACTTATCAAGAAGCAAAACCACAGAAGCATTGTCGCACATCTCTTAACGAAATCAATCAGTCTCTGCCTACTGTCCTTTCTTACCAACTGACCTCTTTTTATTGATTTCTCAGATGCTGCCAGGGTAGATAATCTACCTTTGAAGAACCCAGGGGAGGAAGGGCAGCCTTCTGCCTGAGCACTTTTTCCCACACTTGATATGTACAGGTAATGAAGACTTTGCCCACCATGGTTGGAACGAGGAAATTGTTTTGGGTCCTCTTCCTGATCCTACATCTGGGCCTCCAGAGCATCCATGGTAAGGCTCCTAGTTGCATTATTTCTGGTTGTGTTTCTCAAGGGATCATGGAGGCAGTGTTTCCCTTTGCTGACTTTAGTAGGATGGGATGTTTATTCCAAACAGGTAATCATAGATGAACCCACGTCATTAGATTTTCAGTATGAAAACATGATGAGACATACACTAAATTATGATTTCTACTGATCTGTTTAAATAGTAGACACTGAATCCATGCCTTGGCCGGTATTTCTAAAAATATGTGCTCACAGTAAGAAAAGAGAACTGAGTTGATGTTGTAAGTAGTCAAGTTTGAATTCATGATTATCAAAAACTCTCTAGATGTCATAGTGCTGTTGAATGAATAGCACGTTGTTTGCAAAGTTATTCCAGAAAAATGTTGTAGCACTCATTTGGATGGGACAGGTTTTGGATAATGGGGATTATGTCCATCTCCCTGGTTACTCTTGAATAATGTTATCTCTAAATAAAATCTCCTTACCTGTGCCAGTGAGACATATGCCACAGGGCACGTGAGTGAGTAAAACAGCTGAGAGACAGCAGAGCAGAGCACTCCTTGATGCTTCTATTTTGATGAAAAGGAATGATTTGCACTTGGTTGGCAATAAAACATAGACACCAATTTGGGTTCTACAAAGATGGCATTTGATTGTATCTTTATGTAGGCTAAAAGGTTATTGTTGTATTACATTGAGGGCTCTTGCTGCCTTCCACTGACATGTTTAAGGATCAATTTTTGCTTTGTTTGGACATATGATGGACATTTAAAAATTTTAAAATATAGTAAAATATATATCGCTATTAATCACCCTCTCTTTAAGCATACTTTTCCCATCAGTCTTGACTCTTTCTGAAAGCCTTCTTTCATGAGTATTTTACAAGATTGGTCAGCTGCTGCCGTGTGTTGTCCTGCAGAAAGGCAGGTTCATGAAAATATTCATCACATCCTCATTCACCTTATTCCCAGAATAAGCCCTTCTAAAAATCAAAATGACCTTGAAAGGTAAAAATTTTGATTCAATTCAGGATGTTTAAGAAATCAAGGTAGCCAAGTCAGCGTAACTAGACATTGATACAAGAGAATTTCTAGAGCTGTTTCCGAAAGATGGAAAAATAGCAGCATTTCACATACTTTTGTTTGAAGGAAGAGGAAATATTTTGAAGGAGATTAATGTCAATGTGTCTTTTACCATAATAAACTTTTTTTTTTTTTTTTTTTTTGCGGGACATGTGTTTGAACTCATGACCTTGCACTTGCCAGGCAGACACTTGTGCCACACAGCTATCTCCCCAGCCCCTAAACTTTTAAAATTTAAAGACTCACACCTTGCATACATTGTATGAGGGCAAAGGTCAATGGATGGTAAGTAGAAGTTTCTGATTCCTTAGTAGTTCCAGTTTTAAACATTATTCTCTTATTATCACCCATAAGCAAATATATGTTAGTGTGTTTCTATTTCAAATTAGAAAACAGGATCGCTGAGGTCTTATAGAATACTATCTTTAGTTTTAGATCTGTGTAACTTAGAACTTGAAACTGTGATTCCAGGATATCACACAACCAAGTATGGAATAAACTCTCTTGAGTCCTCCAAGTGCGTTTAAGTCTATATGTGTTTTCTATTTAGTCACTAGGTGCTTAGGTGGTTGCCTTAATTTCTCCCTTTATCAGATACCACTATCGCATAGCTACAGCTATTGTTGTATTAATCAGAAAGCATACCAGTGTAGAAGATCTGCTGTGTACTATTTTCTGCGAAATGCAGAATACTGTTGGTGCTATGCCACAATTGCAGTATGGCAAATCTTCTCAATGTGCTGTAAGCTAGTGCTTACAAAAATAGATGGAGGTATTAGAATGAAGTTCACTTACTGGCTTTGCCATTTACCGTGTGATCCGGAATAAGCTTATTATCCTCTTTATCTTTACTTCCCTCGTTTGTAAAGAAGAGTTAATGATTTTACTTACATTATGGGATTATGGTGATGCTATCAGTGCATTAAAATGGGTAAAGGGCCTAGCACTGTAAGTGCACATGATAACCGCTAGGTAAGTGCTAATGATATTTTTTCAGGCAGTATTTTCACAAAGTGAGAAGTAAGGTTTCATTTAAGTGAGAAGTAAGTACCATTTAAGGTAGTGCAGTTTTAAAACTGCTTATTTCATTTCATTCAATATTTTACAAATATTTTTGTATGCTTAGGGAGTATAGTGTAACATTATAATGTATGTATAGCATAGTGGAATGATTAAATCAAGTGAATTAATAATCCATCACTTCACATACTTAGAGCTTTATAGTAAGAGCATTTGAAACCTATACTTTTAATGATTTTCAGAAAAACACATTAACTAGAGTCAGCATATGAAGTGATAACAAAGCGCTGAAACTTACTCCTCCTAATATGAGTCTTCTGACTAATATTTCTTTAAGACTTGAGATTCTGGGGGCCTGCAGTTGTTTAAGGGCCTCTTTGGGCAAACATAGTCAAGCATAGGGGACCTGGTTTGATCCCCAGCTCCACAAGCCTTACCACACCCAAAATTAAGGCAGCCTGAGCCAGCCAAAAACAATGAAACAAAACAAAAGTCCTTAGAGTTGGCAGTACAGCTCAGTGGACTAAGCATTTGCTTGGGATAGCGTAGGGATTCAATTCCTGGTCCTGCCTGCAACACCACCCGGCTCTCAGGCGCAGCCAACTGACTATGGAGTCTGGGTGTGGTGCCCTGCATCTGTAATCCCAGCACTTGGAAGGCAGGAAACAGGAGGATCACTATGAGTCAGACCTGCGTAGTGAGACCTTGCCCCCCCAAAAAAAAGAAAAAGAAAAAAGAAAAGAAAACAAAAAAAGACTTGAAGTTTTAACACACACACACACACACACACACACACACACACACACACCAATAAAGGAAAAAAAAGCCGAAAAACATTTGAATATTTGATAAAAAGACAGTTGATGGTTCCACTCAAAAAATCAATTTAAGTATAACATTAATATCTTGGGAATTTCCCATAATTTACATTAGTTATTGAATTCTTTACAGTGGTACTTTTTCAAACTGCTTGAAGATAATTTTAGAATATTTTCCTCTTACTTCAAAGCAGTGAGAGAACCTTGTGCTTTTTTCTCTTCCCTCTTCAGGAGTTAGGCTGTATCTGTAACAGAGGCGGGGAAAAATGTGTTGTGTTCTACAAATTTCTTGTTGGTGCTTGCTTGCTTTTTGAAGAGAGACGAAGAGAGAGGGAGGGCAGGAAGGAGGAAAAAAAAAGATGCAAAAGAGAGAGTTTAGTGTCTGGTACATGATTTCTGTCTTCATGAAAATAGTAAACATATCAAAACTTCCTCATACACTGAAGTCCTAGCCTGCAGGTGGAGATGGAGCCATCTCTGAGGCTCTGGACCGCTTGTTCTGTTGACATTCCAAATCCAGGCAGGCAGGAATGCTGCAGTTAATACCAGATCAGCAGCAGTGTATATGATTTGAAATAAAATGAGTAGGAAATCTTTGATCATAGATTAGTGTGATAATGATAGCCCTAACAGCCCAGAAAGAGAAGAATTCTTAGAGCTTGGGTCCTTTGAGAACACAGACATTAGAGCCATACCTCCATTTGGCTCTTGCTTGTGTCCATTTTTAAAATTAATATGCTGGCTCAACATGATGCACAGATCCATTTTTAAGGCCATACCCCACATCCCATGGAGATTATACTGTCACACCAGAAACTGGCCATAACATTGGGCCAGAGCAGAGAACCTAGGGTGGACTGAGCTCTGTTTCTGTGTATTAGTTCCTGAAGATCAGGTTTCAAAACATAGTGTGCTCATAAAGCTTACTTTGATGGCTCTACTAATTTGTTCCCACTGAAACATTGGCACAAGAAGGTAGCGAGAGCTGAGCCTTCTACCAAATGCCGAATGCCAGTGTGCTGGTATGCACATGCCCACCATTTACGCAAATGCCTAAGAGCGCACTCTGCCACTTCAGGATTTCCTGGATTAAGGCATGAGCTGATTAACTCCTGTGCTAATTACCGCCTTGCACTGACTGCCTAACACTGAAGAGCTGTTAAATACATTGTTGCTTCCTTCATCCTTTTATAAAATTTTCCTCTACTGTAAGGTGAAAATCAAAAACTATTATCTTTCTCCCTGGGACTTTGCTACTTAATTTCCATTATTTTTAAGTTTTGCCTGTACTATTAGAGTTCAGAAATGTTGTAAATAGACCAAAAAAAAAAATGATTAACTTTTTGCTTATTTTCTTGGAGAGGTGAGATTGAATCTCTAAGGCAACTGCCTGGATTGGTATCTTGAGTCTGTCATTTACCCGTTCTGTGACGATAAGCTTGCTAGTGTTCAGTTCTTCCCTAAAACTTGTCATGATTATGATGGCTTTATGGAGTTGTGAATATTAAGTGAATAAATTCTGCAAAACACCGAGAACAGTTGTCAGTACGCTGTAAACACAATGTAGTTCATATAATATTGTTTTTTCTTTTAGTATAAAATAATAAAAAAAAAAAACCCTAAGCATGATAGAACCTTAAAATGGCATTGGGGCTGGGTGACGTTTATTTGAAACAAAGGGCAGGGAAATGCTTGAGAGACCCCCTGGATCAGTGGGGGATAGCACAGCTTCAGCCAGCAGATTTCTCCAACTCTTCTTCTCATCCTCATCAGCTACGTTCTTATGAGCACAAGCTGGGCCTTGCATACATTACAAGCTATCTACTGTCCAGGAGTTGGCTTCAGAAGGGACTGAGGCATTCAGATTTTAGCTGGGTGGTCATTGCCTTTTTTCATCTTCCTCTGTAATATGAGAACAGGAGAGTGAATATTGGGGAACCATTAGCAGTTTTTATCCATATAGGGGCTTGAAAAATGCTAGGGAATCTCAGTGAATCTGTATATCCAAGTATATTGGGGATGTGAAGAAATAGCTAGAAAGGAAGTGGAGGTGGACTTTCCCTATACCTTTCCATTCATAACATGTAATCTACTCTTTCTCTGAGCATCACAAGTCAACATTCTTCTACTAACAGCAAAGTTTATAGAAACTCTTGTTTCACTGATGCTGGATTTCAGGGTTGGCCTTTGTGAAAGTGCTATAGCCAAAGTGAAGGACTAGCATTATGGAAGATGGTGCACACTCAGACCAGGCAATCAACATCTTTCCAGAAGTTCTCAGTACATTGTTCTTTAGGATTTGCTCCATTGGCCCAAACCTCTGGCTACTCACTGGAGATAACTGCACATTGGTCAATGAACGCCTTACTGGAAACCTGCCCTAGTCACGTACAGTGGACAGGGCTCAATGAAATGGAGTCTGCTGGTAAAGATTACAGTGTCTCAGAGATATGTGAATTCTCTGGTGGAGAGGCAGAGACAATGACCAAAAGAGTGACCATGAAGTGACATTTATCATCTGGAGATAAAAAGAAGTGCAGAAAGCGAGCTTGGAGAAGTAATCACAGTCAAAACTTTATGCTTCCTAGTTTTGGCCATTTTAAGCCTTGGTGGCTAGTAGGATTCTGTAAAAATTCCTTTTGCATAAAGAAGAACATCTTTATAGGAGATGTGCTACATTTGCCCAATGTGTATAGCAGCCTTTATACACCACTGTTGATCCCCATGAAAGCAGATGAGAATAACTTTTCAGAGCAAGGTCACATGGGGAGATCTTGGGGTTTTCATCTTGTTGGTGCCATACATAGCCTTTGTGTCATTAAATTTTCACTCAAATACTATGCTACTTTCCTAAATTAACCCTATAAAAACAATGCTGACCTTCTTTGCTATTCAGTATAAGCCAAGCATCATACTAAAATCCTTTCAGAAGCATTCCCATTTATAACAACCTTGATGGTAAGTCTTCCCACTGTGAAAATTAATTCTTTTTAGTTCCATTTCTTCCTAAGGGAACTTTTCATCAGGTGAAGGTGTGTGTGTGTGTGTGTGTGTGTGTGTGTGAATGGATGCATGTGCACCTATTTATATGTCTTCAGAGAGGGAGGGGATGCCTATCTATGTCTGTGATCTGCATTACATTTTGTGCAGTCAAGTACATGTATTGAATGTACTCTGGTTTCACACAAGACTCAGTTTTCTTTGTATCCCACAGTTATCTTTAAAATGCCAGTGGTTATCTTTTATAATTGGAGTTCTGATTTCCTTACATATCCCTGTGTGCATTGTACTTACTCAAGTGTCCTCAAAAATTTCTAACACTTTTGGGAACATCTGTCTTGGAGAATGGATTCATTGCCCATGGAGATAAAGTAAAACATTTAATCAATGCTATATGACATAAATTAGTGGTTTCTAAAGTGAGGAAGTTATGCCTCTCCATTTTTATTTCTTCTTTTGAGTTCTTACACTAGGTAGACTATATGATATTTACATATGTAGGTCTGCTTTATTTCACATATGAGTATATCTTCAAGATACATCCACTTATATAGGAAGTCTTCTAGTTTCTCATTCTCTATAGCTGAGTAATATTCCACTGCATAAAAATCAAAAGAAGGAATAAAAATGGAAAACCATAACACAGCTAAATGGAAAAACAAGAACTTAAGGGTTAAACAATGAAGAGACAGCAAGCAGAAAAGATAGAACACATGGCAGGGGCAAAACCATGCACTTATACACACAGGATGAATTAGACAATGGTCCCAAGATTCTCCAACAAGTTTTTCACAATAAGGATAGCAATGTGTAACACTAAAACCATACTTGGAATGCCCAGAATGCCATTCTGGTCTTTTAGATATGTGCTGCTTCTAATGTAATTTCAGTTATTGCTATGCTCTCTCTCAAGTAAATGGTTGGCTTATAAGAAAATAAAAAAAGGTATTAAAAGAGAGTAAGAGACAAGGAAAAAAATAAGGTGAGGAAGTCCCCTACTCTAGCGTTATAGCAACAAGTTTCTGGTTCTGTGGAAGTCAGCTGGCTTATGAAGAGAAGCCATCAGGCTTTTCGTTGCTCTATGTGTGGTTCTCCCATGGTATCTGCCATGGATCTTTGTGGTTCCAAGAATGCCACTGCTATGCATTGATTTGTCCTGACTCTGCATAAACCACAGCTTAGTCATGGCACAATGAAACTCCACTTTGAGAGAGAAGAGATCATTTTGCTTCCCTCCACCATTTCAGCCTTGTTAAGTAAGTAGAACACAGCACCCACATTGTCTGGAGGCCTTTTTCTTTCAGAGTAGGAAACTATCTCTCTGCAACCTCTTCAGCATGAATCTGAAGTATTTCTTTTAATCTGTGATATCCTCTGAGAGAAGCTAAAATCTTGGCTGAGGTCACTGAAAATTATCCATATATTATTATACCTTCAGTAATCATTTTAGATTTCCAAATTATTGTCCACACTTTATTTCCATATCTAACACTATCATCTCTAACACTATGAATTAGGTCATTCATGTCTTTCAGTGAATGTAAACACTATGGGCTTTATATATATTTGTAAGAATATTTCAATGGAGGGATGAGGAAACTCACTTGGGACACTCTTTGCACTAGTTATAATCATGATACATAACCCTTAAAAACAGTATTTTATAAAACATTAGGATTATAATGCTATTTTTTAAAGCTACAATGTTTCACAAAATCTGCCACTGTTAGCTACTGGTAGGACTTACATGCAGCTATACTTGCTCAGTTGGAAACTCCCAGACTATGCAGTTGTTTGTGGCTGGCATCCCCTTCTGGCTCACCACTTGGCAACTGTGTTACAAGAGAATAACATTTGTTGTCTATTTTGTGTATCAACCCAGGGCATGCAGAAGTCAGTCCTTTCCATACTGAATACTTGCAACACTCAGTTTTAATTCAGTGGCTATGACTCAACTACTGCAGGGCAATTAGATAGGTACCTGTTTGTCACCTCAGTGTCTAGTAGATGACCTCTCAAAGGGCTGATCTGTGCCTTCAAGGTGGCCCTTAACACAGAGGAACAGAGACACGAAGAAGAAGATATTCTTTGCTTCATGAACTTTTCTTTTTCAGCCTCAGCACAAATAATGCTTTCTCACCTTTCACTTTTTGGGGTTTTGTTTTATTTGTTGGAGTCAGGGTCTTCCTACATATTTCAAACTGGCCTTAAATTCACTATACAGCCCACTCTGACCTTGAGCTCACAGTGATCCTCCTGCCTCAGTGTCCTGAGTTCTGGGATTACAGGTGTGCACTACTACACCCAGCACCTTCATATTGCCATAAATTTGTCTCCTCCCACAGAGACAAGTATTACTCAACCAAGGAAGCAGTAGACTAGACAGAACACAATGCCTAACCCAGGAGTATTTGTGATAATGTGACACTGAATAGTGTAGGGGATTTTTTAGGGAGTAGGAAGGCTGTTAACACAGGAAGTTGACCCAGTTTTCCTGGAGGTGGGGCTGTGGTTAGTAAGAGACTCATTCTCCATGAAGCATTTCTTCATCGATCTAGCCAGAAGGGCTCTCTTTCTCTTGAGAATCTGGAAACTCTAGTGTCTGACAAATGAAGTAAATGTCTAATTACAAAAGCAAAGCATGGTACAAGACATTTTCTACATCCTCTTTGCACTAGAAACTGTCATATCCCTAAATTGGCCTGGAAAGCGCAATGTCTACATGCTTGTGTGTAAACAACAAGAGGACTTATTGTCTGTACTGTCTACTTTCAATTATTACCATGTACTACCTATTCTGAATAATGTTTGTGATAAAATACAGCCCTTCCTCAAATATTTTTGATTCTAAATGATTCATGTTATTGAGTTTTAACAATTTGTATGTAAACTTCTTGCTAACATATTTATAGTACATATCTTTTAACAAAATTGCATTCGATGTACATTTTAACTCAGAGAAATACCTGGTTACAGCATCTCTGTTAGTCCTGAACACATATGAATTCAGCTATTTTTATTTATTTGGAGAATAAATTCATAACATTCAGAATCACTGGAGTTTATCCCCTGGATGTGTGGTACTCTATATTTAAGAAGTCCTTTTTTATGTATTTGGTAAAGGGCCTCATGCACAGTTTGGACTCATAGTGATCCTCTTCATTTTAGCCTCTGCAGTGCTGATATTACAGGTGTGTGCCACTATGTCCTGTCTCAGTGGCCCATTCAGCATGCTTGGGGTGGTTGGGGAGGGGATGCAGCATGTGATGCCAGACATTGAACTTCAGTCCCTGTGCTTACCTAAGCAGGCACTTAGTCCACTAAGCTATCTTGCTGGCTCTGAAGTTTATTTTAAATAAATAATAACAACAATACAATGATTATGGAGATAACAGATACAACTGAAACTGTTTCCTTTCTGTCTTTATATACATCTGTGTTGGACTTTGTCTTTAATGCTTAAAACAATAGAATAGGTTATGGGTTGCAATATTTTTGCTTGGTAATTTTGTTCACACATGGAATATTTTCTTGATTAATATTATTTTAAGGAGTTCATTGCTTTAAAATTGCAGAGTGAATTAAATAAACTTTACCCTAATGGTACAATTTAGTAGTTACCTCAGTCATAATTTCTAGAATTTTAGTCTTAACAAAGATTCACTTGTTAGTTTAATAAAATTCACCTATGAGCCAGTGGATAATTATTTGTATAAACTGTCATATTGTCACTAAAGTTTCAAAGCTTCTATCATTCAATTTACTAAATAGCTGTACATTTTGCTTTTTGTATTCTGATATTTTTCAAATATTTATTAATTTGCATATTTGTATATATAAAGTGCAATGCAAGAAAATATTCACTATATTTCTTTTCTAGCCACTTCATTATTTTTTCCATTTTATGATTGCTTCTGAAAATAATTTTCAATATGGATGTAGGGGTTGTTCAAAAGTACATCCTGAGTCTCACACACACCAGGCCATGGAATATGTACACCATATATACACACAGTTGTTTTTAAGAATTTATAAAACAAAGCTTTCTAATCTATAGTGGCATAAAAATAGATACAATCATACAAAAGCAAAAAGT
Organism: Myocastor coypus; assembly: GCA_004027025.1. Lineage (NCBI taxonomy): Eukaryota > Metazoa > Chordata > Mammalia > Rodentia > Myocastoridae > Myocastor > Myocastor coypus. Next base: position 27,487 of record PVJA010021079.1, read on the forward strand.
AGTTGATGTTTTCATCCTTTTTAAAGATGACTTTTGGCACTGAAAATTCCCTATGATCAGATATGAACCCTGAAGCAAATAGCAGGAGCAATAATAAAGGAGAGTTGGCAAGTAAGCTGTGGCCCTAAACAACTGATTTTCATTCCTTTATCAGAACATGTTTGATACAACCATTGTCTTGTGTCCCAAGTGTCTTTGGATGGATTTTCATAACTTAGACAGGCAGAAAATCTTGTTACTGTGTTTGTCAGAGCTACAGTACTGCCACTTGATTCACTGAATCATTCCTGCAAACATCGGTTGTAGTTTCTGAGAGACAGGAAGTGTAACATCTTGTTTATGCAGAGGGAATACCCCTGATGTCTTTTAATGACTATAAGTATTCCTGACTGTGCTTTTTCATTTATTTATCTATCTATCTATCTATCTATCTATCTATCTATCTATCTATCTATTGTTTCAGAATCTTTGTTTGTTTACTCACTCATTTTTATGGCCGGCTCAGCCTGCCCCAAGGGCAGGGCTGGCGCAGCACGTGGTGCCGGGGATCGAACCGTGGTCCCTGAAGCCGCCCAAGCTTTCCCAAACAGGTGCTTTAGACCACTGAGCCATCCCGCCGGGCTCCACTATGTGCTATTTCAAAAAAAACCAAAATCACTGTGCCAGCTGGTAAGTCAATCATCTTTGTCATGCTACCTAGAATGTCCAAGAACCACAGTGATGTTTGCATACTCCAAAATATTACAACTCAGGGAGACAGCTGAGACCAACAGGCTGCTCTTGCCTCTGTCCCTCATCAGTTTTGTGCACTTCTCCCAAGCATGTAATTTCATGTTTCATTGTGCTACTAGCATCAAGTAATAGCTCTTTCACTCAATAGCATAGTAACATATTGCAGTCAGGATAGAAATTTTGAGCCACAAGTGTCTTCACACTATAAGTCACTCATTTTGAAGAAGTATTGTTGTGTGTTAAACCAGAGTGATAGGAAAACTATCTCCCCAGCTCCTAATGTGTTAGTATTTGATTGCCCCCCCCCTTTTCTTTTTGGCCAGCTCAGCCTGGGGGCAGGGCTGGTGCAGCATGTGGTGCCTCGGATTCAACCTCAGTCCCAACAGTTGCCTAAGCTTTCCTAAGCAGGCACTTTAGACCGCTGAGCCATCTCGCCAGCCTCTGCATTAGCATTTGAAACAGTCATCCAGGGAGTACTCTCATTTTTAGCCATTTCCATGACTTTATAAATGTCCTGAACATTTTGCACTACTTTTTTCTCACGGTGGACAGGAAAGCTTTAAATTTCTCCCCACCCCTGATATTTATTACATTTATTTTGAAACATCCAGTGGTTTTGTGTCACCTGCAGATCATGCATCAGTTCCTGAATTGGCTGTGAGACTTCTGGACTGAAAGCCTTTTTTTTCCTGCCTAAAATTTCTCTCCTGCTGGGCATGGTGACACACACCTAAAATCCCAACACTTGGAGGATGAGGCAGGAGGGTTACAGTAAGTTCCAGGCTTGTCTGTGCCTATAAGGGTTCAAGCTACATAGGTCTGAATTACTTAGAAGTCCTATCTCAAAAAAAAAAAAAAAAAAAAAAAAAAGTAAACTCTCCAGTGTCAACTCTCTGATTATAAGTGGACTGTTCATTTACTGAGGTTCAGGTCAAAAATAAACTTCCCAGGAAACCTTGCCTCCAAATCCCTGGCTGAGATTAATCTAACTATGCATAGCCATTTGAGATGGTTTGTGCATTTTTACAGAGCTATTTTCCCATTCATTATGTAACCTTATTTCCCATTAGAAGACAAATCCTCTAAAGCAGATGTCATGTCTTACATCTTCCTGTGTCACCCAACCATTTTCAGCTCAGATAAATTCTAAGGAGAAAATATTAGTAGATAGAACGTTTATTCCAGTAAAGTGAACCCCTTGTTAGGTAACATTGTCTCCCCAATTAGAAAGAAGCTTCTTGAAGACCAAATACCATTGTCTATAACTGTCTTATTTTTCATAATTCTGGCATAGTTATAAGCTCCATGATCTAGTGTTGACTTAGCCATGAAAATAAAGGGAAGTTAGGAAACTGGGTCAGGGAACAATGTTTGAGAACATGGTTTCACTTGGCCTTTTGCCTCCAGTCTCCTTGTTTCTTTTTATTATAAATCTAACCACATCCAGTTATTTATTGCTAGGTACTTCCTTGTAGGTAAACTGTCTTACTCTTTCTGTTCAACTTTTTGAACACTTAGTCATTGTAATTTAGCTTTTGCTTTGCTTTCATTTTTATTTTGAAGGTTTGAAAGCAACTGAAATAGGAAGTCTTAAAGTAAACTTGTTTGAGGTCTCACATCTCAAGTAAGTGATTAGTAGTTATAAAGTTATAAGTAAGTAATCCGAGATTAGTAAAGTTTTCTGCAGATCCTACATCTTTATCTGACTCCTAGAAATTCAACTATACTTCAGTTATTTTGAACCTAAGTTGATAAAATATGAGTAGTGAAATATTTGTTAGGTATTAAGAGAGACTTAGTGAAAACATTGATAGTAAGAAGAGTATAAAAATAGAGCAGCACACTGTTTTAGGTAGTGAGGTATGTGGCACTCAGGGACAAAACTCATCCTTCTCTCTCTCTCTCTCTCTCTCTCTCTCTCTCTTCTTTCTTTCTTTCTTAAATTTTAATTTTATGTATTTGGTACAGGGTCCTACTATGCAGTTTGTACTCATAGTGATCCTCTTATAATCAGCCGCCCCCAGCACTGGGGTTACAGGCATGCACCACCACAGACTCAGTCACTGGTTTAGCATGTGGGATTAAACCCTGGTCCCTGAACTTGCCAAAGCAGGCAATCCACTGAGCTCTATCTTTTTCTTTTCTTTTATGTATTTAGTACAAAGTCTGCAGTGTCTCACTACACAGATCAGACTCATAGTAATCCTCCTGTTTTGAGCTTCCCAAGAGCTGCAGTTATAGGCACCCACCACCACACCCAGACTAAGTTGTCATCTCAGTGCATCCTGGGAGTGGGGCCAGCACATCACATTGGGGATCGAATCATGGTCCCTGCACCTGCCTAAGTGGACATTTTAGTTCACTGAGCTATCTTGCCAGCCTGCCAAAACATTGTTTTTTGAAGTAACCTCTCAAATATATTTTTTTCTTTGGTTAAACAGATTGCGTGCTTTTTTTTGCCTCAAAAAATGGAAACAATGAAACAATTTAAGGTCATTACATATTGACTTACTCTTACCATTTGGACATAATTAGTAGCCTGTATATATAGCATAATTATGCATTCTGAACTAATTGGGGAAAGACAATAGAATTCAATAATTATTCGTAGCATGTTCTTAATTTGGGGCCTTGCAATATTAATTTTGTCTAGCATTTTCTATGTGTTTTGGTTCTCAGATACATTTTAGATGTTGAGGTCACAAAATAAATGATTCCATGATAAGTTCATGTTACATAATTTATTCAGTAATATAGAAACTAAATTTTTTCTGTGCTACAAACTTTCTATACTTGGCAATTATTAACCAGAGGTTCATAGATAGAAAGACCTATCTACAGGAAAAAGCTGTCTCCCCACAACAAAGGGAATCTGATTTCACTATGTCAAGCCATTATACAGAAATCACAAAAGAGGTGTAACTTGGACAAATTCCATGGAAAAACAAAACTTTAAATTATTTAAATACATCCTATCTTCAGATGATTATCTTGAGTTGCATGTCTCCTACATAGAAAAAGTCATGGAAAAATGATTTAAGACAGCATTGAAAAGCAAGGAAAAAAATCCTAATGCCAGATATTACAGGGAAGTGACTGTCTGAAAAAAAAAAAAAAAAAAACTTCTCTCCTTTTATATAGTGAGATATGTAAGAGATACTAAGAAAACATGATGACTGCTTAAGAAGTGAAAATGGATTTCCGGGCATGGTGGTGCGTGTTTGTAATTCCAGCAGGCTGAGACAAGAGGATCATAACTTCAGTTTCTGCCTGAGCAGCTTATGAAGACCTTCCCCAAATTAAAATGAATCAGTTAATTAAATAGTTTGGGGATGTAGCTCAACAAGGAAGCACTGGATTCAATTTCCTAAACGGAAAAAAGGAAAAGTAGTAATATGAACTATGTGGTTAATGAAATATAGAGTGATGAGAAGAGTAGGCCTTTAAATCTTAATTCTCTTATTTATTAGCATATTACTATAGGCAAGTTCTTTTTCTTGAGAAAAGTAATTGATTTGATTTGAATAAGCAAATACAAATAAAAATATTAAACAAAAACATTTTATATGTTTCTTATGTAGCTAGTGAAGTTTAATTACTAGAAAATGTTATGCAGGAAACTTATAAAATAATACTTGAGAAATATTTGTCACACTATGTTGGAGGGGCATAAACAGAGTCCTTTCTGTAAAGCAGATTTTATTTTAATTTCTTTTCATCCTTTAGGAGAGGACTCCTGTGACGTACAACTTAACATTAGGAGACAGTCGGAGCATACTGTTTTAGCAAGAACATCCTTTAAAATGGAATGCCCTGTGAGATACTGTGGTCACAGACCTAATGTGACTTGGTGCAAGTTGAATGGAACAAACTGTTACCCTTTTGAAGACAGATTTCGGCTGCACACGAGTTGGCAAGAAAGACTCAATAAGTCGATTTTTATGCTACATTTTGAACCAGTTCTTCCAAGCGACAATGGTTCATACCGCTGTTCTGCAAATGTCTCTTCTCATCTCATTAATTCCCACTCAGCAACCATCCACGTGACAGGTAAGTTCTGAAACTCTGAGAATTTAATGCTATTTTTTCTCATCATATTTTCAGGGAAAGGAAAATGTAGGTTATCTCAGCACTAGGTTAGAGACTGAACAGCCATATTACTTCAGGTCTGTCACATACTCACAAATTACAATATACATTAATGCACATTTATTTGTATGTATGTATTTGAGCTGAGTGAGGTGAAGAACACAAAATATGGTAAAAATTAGTGTCTTTAAGGATTATTAACTCCTTTTGGGAAGTCCAGAGGTATGTTACTGGAACAGCGAAAAATCAGTATAGCAGCTCTTAGATGAGGCAAAGAAGAATAATTGAAGATTTATTGGGATCGATGAAAAAGCAGAAGATAGCACAAAATATAAAGAAACTCTTCACAGATGTCATGGAAAGAAAAATTCTCTGGTAGAGAAAAAGAATTAGACATATAGGTAAGTGAGGTATACAGAACTGTAACTAGCAATGATGAAAAATTCTATAGCCAAGACTACAATATAATACTCAAGATTCTGGAGATTCAACCCAAGAATTGAATCTTAAAAGCTATTAGGAAAAAAGAAACAAACTCCATCAGGAAAGCCCATCATAATCACAGCCGTTTCCTCAGCACTTTACTCAAGTTAAGAAGATCTTGGTGTGAAGTATTTCAAGTTTTAAAGAAAAACAACTTACAACCCTGATGACGGATGTACCCTGCAAAACTATTTTTTAGAACTTACGAAGAAATAAGATAGTTTCATGGCAAATAACATCTGAGAAAATTTATGATCATCAAATTAGCATTCCAAAATGTTTTGAAGGACATTTTATAAAGAAATAACAAGGAATACAACTCCATAAATCTCAACAGAAGGTATTTACCAGGTAAGACAAGTAAACAATGGGAGGGGGAAAAGAGATAAAAAATGGAGGGCCCAACAAGAGGAAATTAACATGATGAAAGGTTAGTCAATACAGATCAGTCATAACCATCAGTGTTAAAGGTCTCACTCAATTCACTAATCAAAAGAATCAAACTTGCTGAATGGATCAAAAGCAAGATACATCAACATACAAGAAACACGTTTAATTCAAAAAGAAATTCATAGATTGAAGGTCAAAGAATGGAAGATAATACTCCATGCAACAAGAGCCCAGAAAAAAGCTGGGGTGGCTATTCTATCTGAAAACTAAGAGGATTTCAAGCCAAGACTAGTTGAGAATGATAAAGAGGGTCACTACATCTTTGTAAAGAGGATAATACAAGAGGAAGAGATAACAATCGTAAGTATAAATGCAACCAGTGCACCCAACTATATAAAGCGAATAGTTATGGGCATGAAAAATCAAATAAACACTAATACAATTGTATTGAGGGATTTCAACATTCCACTGTCACAAAAATAGCTCAACTAGCTAAAAAGTCAGTGATGAAATGCTAAAACTGAACCAAGTTTTGAAACATATGGACTTAGTAGATGTCTACAGTGTTCCACCCTACAATATTGGAATATATGTTCTTCTCACTGTACGAGGGTTGTTCTCTAAAATAGACCATATACTAGCTCAAAGAACATCTTTAAGTATATGCAAAGGAATTGACATTATTCAATGTATATTCTTAGACCATAGTGCAATGAAATTAGAAATCAATAGCAAAAGAAATCACAAGAATTTCATGAACACATAGAAAGAAAATAGTACACTCAATGGGTCACAGATGAAATTAAATAAGAAATTTGATAGTTTTGATAATAAATGATGATAACAGTGCAATATACCAGAACTTATGTGACATGATGAAAGTAGCCCTAAGTGGGAAACTTACGGTAGTCAATATGCATGTCAAAAAAACAGAACACTCAGGGCAGGCTGAGCTGGCCATAAAAAAAAAAAAAAAAAAAGAACAAGCACAAATAAACCATTTAATGGTGTTATAGTTTATGTCTAGTTGTCCCCACAAAGCCTCATGTAATTGTGGGGTGGGGACTTCTAGAGTTTGAGACTTGACATATGATCCAGTAGGATTCTGTGTTTTAGTACCGATGGGGTTATAGTCTGAGTATGGCTGGGATTACAGGTGTGGCCTAACATGGATAGGCTGAGGCAGAGAGCCTGAATATAATATAAAGAGAGACAAGGAGATAGATTGTTGTTGTTGCTCTCTGCTGTGGTCAGTTGTCTCTGTCATCATTTTGTTGCTGTTCCACTCCCATGAACTGCTGCTCTCTGCCATGTGCCACTCAGCCTGGGGCCAAATATGGACTGAAACCTCCAGTATCTGTGAGCTAAATAAACCCTTCCTTCCTTCATTTTGGGTGTCAGATATTTGTCCCAGCAACAAGTTAAAAGTAATGAAGACCAATGGTGAATCTTAAACTTCTAGAGAAAGAAGAGTAGATTAAGCCAAAATCTCATATATGAGGGATGAAATTATGGAGATCAGAGCAGCAATGAATGCATTGGAGACTAAAAATATCCAAAAATCAATGAATTGAAGAGTTGGTACTTTGAAAGATTACATAAAATTGACATACCCTTGTCTAACTTTATCAGTAAAAGGAAAGAAAAGATTCCAAGCCATGCAATTAAGAATGAAATAATAACGAACCCTGAAGAAAGCCAGGTAATCATCTATATTTACTTTGAAAATTTATATTCTACTACAATAAATAAAAACTAAACACATAAATAACATTTCTATTTTAATAAGATGGAAACCTCTGGAGAACTGGGAAGATTCTTAGACACATATGCATTACCAAAGATATGAAATTCATAAATAAGCCACTATTAATCAATGAAATCAAAGATGTAATTTAAAACATGCCAACCAAGAAAAGCTCAGGACCTGACAGATTCACTGCTCAATTTTATAAGAAATTTAGAGAAGATGTAACATCACTATCTCAAACTCTTTAATGAAACTGAGAGGGAAGAAATACTCTGAAATTCATTCCTGGAAGCAAATATTATCTTTATTTCAAAACTGAAGAAAGACCCAAATAAAGAGTATTACAGGTCAGGGGCTGGGGAGATAACTCCCTGGCACAAGTGCCTGCCTGGCAAGTGCAAGGTCGCAAGTTCAAACCCCGGTCCCACAAAAAAAAAAAAAGAGTATTACAGATCAATCTCCTTACTGAACATAGATGCCAAAATCCTCAATAAGATAAAGAAGCAAATTATGAAGAAGATTATACCCATGATCAAGTTGGACTCATCCAAGGGATGCTGGGATGGTTTGACATATATAAATCAATAAATGTATTGATATTAATAGAGCCAAGGAGAAAAATCATATGATCATATCAATAGATACAGAAAAAGCTTTTTTAGTATATACATATGATAGCTATACTACTAATTTCTCTTAGTTCATCGAAAAGAAAGGTATGTGCTAATATTTTTTGGACAACTAAGTGCTGATGTCTTGAACTCTGAGTAACTTATTTAAGGTAACCATGTGTGATGTATTAACCATTGTTATCCTCCTATTATCTTGATTTGAAACATTTTTTCTTTAAAATGAAAAATATGAGAGCTAAATCTAGATCTATATAGAACTATAAAGTTGTACATAAAACTACATTTTTTTCAATTTTTTTATTGTTTAAATTTAACAACGGTTATATTACATATTTTCATCATCAGATCAGTTTAGATTAATACATATAGGTATATAAGATTGATCAAACAATTAAACATTAACCTTTCTAAATCCACATTACTTTGTTTTTTTCTTTTCCCCCTTCTTTTCTTTGAAAGTTGACATACTGCATATTCTCCTCACAATCATTCTATAGAGTGCAGTGTGTGGGCATGACCCACCTCCCT